>QRFJ01000067.1:1068069-1107892 GCA_006176705.1 Cocos nucifera | reverse complement strand
GAAAGGAGTTCGGCTCCTGGAAGAACTTGACTGAAGGAGAAATCCAAAAGGAGTTTAGCTTCTGAAGAAAATCCGACTGAAGAAAAAGTTCGGAAGGAGTTCTTCTTGGAGGAATTCGACTGAATGAGAGATCCAAAAGGAGTTCGACTCCTGTAGGCATCCGTCTGAAGGAGAAGTCCGGAAGGAGTTTGGCTTTTAGAGAAATTTAGCCATTGAAGGAGTTCGGCTAGGGTTCGGTGACTGAAGGAGCTCAGCTGGAGTTCGACTACTGAAGAAGTTCGGCTGGGATTCAATCGCTTAAGAGTTTGGCTGGCTGAAGGAGTTCTGCTAAGGTTCGGCCGCTAGTGGAGAATTTTCGATTGAAGCTCTTTCGTGATTATCAGTTGCATTGGAGATCTTATTGAAGGAAAATCCTGATTTCTCGGACCAGGTTCGTTCAAATCTGATCAGATCGAGAGATATATTTAAAAATTTTTCTCTCGATCCTAATCAGATCTGGGATGTTTTAGATCTGATTTTATTATTTTAATAATAAAAATAAAATAAAGATAAATTAAATCAAATTTAATTTACCTGATTTGGGTAATCCTATTATCCTGTTGATGATCCTGTTTGCAGCGGAAGGTTCTGAATCTAGCCACGCAAGCGCCTGGCCTCTACCGGTATCCACTCAGACTGAATCTGGAGATCCTTTTCTTCTCTATCACACTTTCAAAAATTAGATCTAGATATGATCTGGAGGATCTTTAAAACTCCTTTTGAAGATCTGCAGTCGTCCTTTGTAGCAGTGCAGCCTTCTTGCTTTTGATCGCCTTTCTTTGATCTAGATCGCACCAACTAAGGTCCAAAACTCTTTTTGAATATGGAGAGCAAGGGAGAAGATGATTTGGCATGGAGGAAGAGGGGAGAGGCAGCCTTGGGGCGTGGGAAACTTTGATCTCAATTCAATTATTGTGTTTGAGTTGGGCACAGGGTCTTATTTATAGACTGACTGTGATCCAGCTTCTCTTATTCCCAACCAATCACATACCTTTAATAAATCAGATCTAAATCTGATTGGTGGAATAGAGTCCCCTGGATTCCTACTTAGAGGGCGCCTAAGACAGTCAAAGTTGGTTTTAGGGAGAACTCTGATTGGAATCCAAAAGAGAGGTGGAGTCCTTGTCCAAAAGGACTCCAAGACTCCTCCAAACTTGGGCTCACACCACCTTTGCGTGCGCCCTCCTCTTGCCAGGTTCTGGCAGGGGACAACCCCCACCAGCTCTCCAATGGTGCATGACATGTAGTCAAAAGTCAAAAGGATCAATGGTCAATCGTTTGACCAATCAAAGGTAGACTTTTGACCAAAGTCAAAAAATAAGAAATGGCAGATGACCAAAAATGGCAGGTAATGTCTTACAAATAAGACAACCTTTTTTGACTTGGACAACCTCCAATCAGACCATATGAAGGCCTCTGATTGAGCACAAACTCCTTTGGCTCAGACAGGACAACTTATTTATGATAGCAAAAGAAGAACGTTAGGTTCAATCGAGTGCTAGCACGATTTTCTTGAACCTAATTGAATCTCATTCAGATCAATTGAACTAGATCGGTTCAATTGATGATCACCAGATTCAAACCCTTGTTTGTGTGACCCAGTTAGGTTCAGTTCTGTATGGTAATGGGATATGTCATGATTCCATCATCGACATCATCGAAACTCCTTTCGATGGAAGAATTTTTCTGATTTCGAACAGCTAGAATATCGATCATCTAAATCATTCTAATTGCCCCAAATCCATCAGTGCAGTATAGGTGGCAACCCATCAGAGCTGAATGTGAACCTCTTGGTGCAGCTACCTGTGTGATTCAGTCCTTCTATCTTGAGCCCCGATCAGATTAGGGTTAAGGTAAACTCGTCAAACCCTAGTCTCTGTCATATGATGTAATCATTCGATTCAAGTCCAATGTGAAAATCTAAATAGAAACTCTTTCTATTATTTCACTCTACCATGGCCATGGATTTCTGGACTTGATTCTCATGATCATCATAGGGCTGCCTCTACACCCGAGGTAGATAGATTCTCATCTTGATGTCCTCCAGTTCCTACAATGAACATGTCATAGCCACATCTGAGGAATCGACCCAGTCGGCCTCTCCTAATGAGCTCTTCGATTTCATCTTGGAGCTGAATGCATTCTTCAGTATCGTGGCTGTGGTCATGATGGTAGAGGCAATACTTGCTTCGATTGCGTTTGTTTGGGGAAGATCGTAATTATTCTGATCTCGGTAGCTGATTCTTGATTTTCATTAGAACTTGAGTTTTGGGAGCATTAAGGGGGACGTAGTTGTGGAACCTTTCGAAGGAAGAACTTCTTCATGCCCTTCTGTCAGAGCTTCTTTGATGATGAGCTCGAGAAAAAATTCGGGCTCGCTTGCGCTCGAAGGGGGATCCGTAAGCGTGGCTAATCTTCATTCGATCCTCCATCAGTGGTGGATCTATGTCGCTCTCCTGCAGCTTTTTCATTCTTCAATTTGAAGGCTTCTTCCGCTCTTAGCTCGAGCTAGCAGATTGGTAAAGTCTCTAGGGTACTTCTTCTCTAGAGAGAACAATAAATCGTTCTTCTGAAGGCCATCCTTGAGTGCAGCCATTGCAACAGATCGGTCCAAGTTTCGGACCTCCAATGCAGCAGCATTAAATCGAATGACATAAGTTCGAATAGATTTTTCCTCCTTCTGTTTGATATTCATAAAAAAATTTGAATCTCGGTGGAGACGCCGGTTGCTAACAAAATGAGCCACAAACTGATAGCTCATCTGATCAAAAAAGAAGATCGTACCCGACTTCAACATCGAGTATCAGTTTCTTGCTGCTCTCTTTAAGGTAAATGGAAAGCTCAGCATAATATGGCGTCTGATGCACCATAGAGCAGCATCATGGTCCGGAAGGCTTTCAGATAATCGATCGGATCAGAGGTTCCATCGTAGCTTTCAAATTGAGAGAGCTTGAAGTTCGACGAAATAGGCTCTTGCATAATTCGGAGAGAGAAAGAAGGATCGATGCAGACATCGTCATGATGAACCGGGGCAACGTGGTGGAGTCCCTCAATCCACCGGTCCATCTCTCATAGTTTTTGATCAAAGACATTATCTCGATTGCAAATCTTAGAAGGCTTTCGACTTTGGATGGAGAAGGTCCATTCTGAAGAAGAATCATGATCCAAGCAAGGATCCTCTGTTCTCTGTTTCTCCTTTTCAGAGATGATGGGTATGCTAGCTCAAGTGCTCCTCCTTGGGATCGATTTCTGACATCCCGATGGTGGATTTCCTGACGGAACCACCATCGGGTGCTGCCGCATGGCCTGCACCATTTTGGTGAGGTCCTGAACCTACTGCATCAGCAGATTAAACTGCTCCGGATCTACTACGATCGTCAATGGAGGAGGAGGTTGAAACACCGACGATGGAGCAGGGATAGATGGATCTGATCCAGATATGATGGTAGAAGCGGTAGATTTTTCGATAGTCGTCCTCTTTGGAGGCATTTCTCAGGATTGAGAGAGAGAATGGAGATGGACCTTGAAGAAGAAGATTCATAGGATTAGTTGAGCACTCCTTTAAGAATAAGGATACCTCAGAAAAAGAAGGCCCTTCCTCTAGTGCCAATCCTATTGGTGAAGAATTTGGTCGATGCCGGATCGAGCTAGAGTTGAGGAAGAAGAGGTCACTGTCGGTGATCTATAAAATAAAGTTTCGCTCGAAGTCGGTGGTGGTGGCTCCGACAGAATTCTTCGACGATCAAGTCAGCTCTTCTGACCAACAGAAATGGAGTGCTCAGAAAAGAGTTCCGCAGAGTTTTGGAAAGGAGAAGAGAGCTTAGAGAAAATGTATCTAGAGGATCCCCTTTATAGATGGAGCTCAGAGTAGATTAATAGTGACAACCATGGCCGTTCGGTAGCTGACCGCTCATGGCCGCGTGAGAGGGGCACCGCCTGCAACAGATTGATTATGACAGTCGTAGCCGTCCGATAGCTGATTGCTCAAGGCTGCGTGAGTGGGGCACCGCCTGCAGCAGACTGATAGTGATAGCCGTAGCTGTCCGGTACTGAGCTGCTCGGGGTCACGTAGAGGGGTGAAAAGCTTTGACGTATGTCAATTCCAAAGAAGTTCGGACTTCTAAAGGAAATACGGCTAGAGAGGATTATCCGGGAGGAATGCTACTTAAAATCTGAAAGTGATTCGCTGGAGGAATTTGGATGGAGTTCGACTGATGGAGAAGTTCAGAAGATGTTCGGCTCCTGGAGAAGTTTGGCTGAAGAAAAAATTCGAAAGGAGTTTGGCTCTGGAGGAGTTCGACTGAAGAAAAATTTGAAAGAAGTTCGACTCCTGGAGGAACTTGACTGAAGAAAAAATTTGGAAGGAGTTCGACTCCTGGAGGAATCCGACTGAAGAGGAGATCGGAAGAGTTTGGCTTCCGGAGGACTTGACTGAAGAAAAATTTGGAAGGAGTTGGCTCGAGGGTTCTGAAGGAAGGGTTCGGCTTCTGAGGAAGGAGAAATTCGAAGAAATCTGCTCTTAAGAAATCCTGAAGAAGATTCGAAGGAGCGGCTCTGAAGAAACTTGACTGAGGAGACATCCGAAGGAGTTTGGTCTGAGAATTGCTGAAGGAGAAGTCCGGAAGGAGTTCGCTTCTGGGGAATTCGACTGAAGGAGAGATCCGGAAGGAGTTCGACTCCTATAGGCATCCGTCTGAAGAAGAAGTTTGGAAGGAGTTCGGCTCTTGGAGGAATTCAATCGTTGAAGGAGTTATCTGGAAGAAGTTCGGCTCCTAGAGGAGTTCGACTGAAGAAAAAATATGAAAGAAGTTCGGCTCCTGGAGGAACTTAACTAAAAAAAAAATTCAGAAGGAGTCCGGCTCCTGGAGGAATCTGACTGAAAGAGAGATCCGGAAGGAGTTCGACTTCTAGAGAAACTTGACTGAAGGAAAAATTCGAAAGGAGTTCGACTCCTGGAGGAATCCGACTGAAGGAGAGGTCTGAAAGGAGTTCGCTCTTGGAGCAATCCGACTGAAGGAGAGATTCGAAAGGAGTTCGACTCTTGTAGGCATCCGTCTGAACGAGAAGTCCAGGAAGAGTTCGGCTAGGGCTCGGCGGCTGAAGGAGCTCGGCTGAGGTTCGACCGCTGAAGGAGTTCGACTGGGGTTCGGTCACTGAAGAGTTCGATCGCTTGAAGGAGTTCGGCTAAGGTTCGACCGTTGGAGAAAAATTTTCGATCGAAGCTCTTCCATGATTACCAATTGCATTGAGCTTAGCATCAGACTGGATTTCGACGGGAGCGACGTTTATCCCCAACAAATTTCATTATCCTCCCTTCCTCTCCCCTCCATTATTCTCTCCAACCTTCCTCTTATGAACCCTCGTATACCTCCAATCCAAATAGGCCGTATGGGTCCTCCATCCATAGTTATATCCCCGCACCAATTTAATTACGAAACTTACCATCAATTTTAATATTTAGATAATCTTAAATTTTGAAATATTTACTGCATTTGCCATATACATTAGCACTTCAATTCGTGAAAATTTGAGTGGTCCATATTTAATTCGATGATCAAAAATAGATAAATCATAAAAATACTGAAATATCATTTGGAGTACCATAGTAAAATCTTGACGATGGGATAACGAGCCTTGGTGGATGGCCGAGGGCCAAAAAAAAAATTGATCTTTTTATAAATTTTTCATCTTATATCTCTTATTTATTATTATATTTATTTTATTTTATATATATCTTTTTTAATTGATATATTTATGTACCTTTTTATTTATATCTATATAAATTATTGTAGAGTTTTTTAATTATTTTATTAAATCACAAGTAATAATTCTGTCAAAAAAAAAAAAAGTTTTTTATTTTTTTTATTTTTAATTTTCCCGCTATCGCGGGGTATTTGCTGTGGTACACCATCATTCGAGTCAGTTATGTACTTGGAACGCGACTCCTGGAAGGGGGTTCCTATCCCATCAATCCGAATCCAGTTCCAAATCCAACCGCACCACCACCAACGACCCAAATGTTAATTAATACACACGACAATCCGAATCCAATACCATGTCCGATCGCACCACCAAGAACGACCTACACACGATTATGCGTACCCTCCCCCGTCGTCTTCCATCGCCGACGACCGCACGCTTCTATTTTCCCCCCTTTCCCTTTTCTCAACGGTCCCGCGACGGGTTTGACTGCCGCTGCCTCCAATCTCCAACCGGAACGTCCTCTTCTCCCGGGCTTCCTCTCTCTCTCTCTCAACCCTTCTACTCCGATCGATAGGTCGCCATGAAACCCTCGAAGAAGCAGAGCAAGAAGAAGCGGAAGCCCTCTTCCGCTTCTCCCCCTAAACCCGCGGTGCTTGGAGGTGGAGATGATTCCCGAATCGTAAAGGAAGAGAGGAGAGAAGGGGAGGATGAGGAAAGAAAAGCCCTAGATTGGTTGATTGATGCTTTTACTTCGGTTTCTCTCGACCAGGTCAAGTCGGCGCTTCGGGAGACCGGTGGGGATCCCTATAAGGCAGCTGGGATCCTGGGGGCTCAGCTCGAGGACCCCGGTGAGGGATCGGCGGCGAGCCTGACCACGAATGGCGCGAAGAAGGGTCTCGGGGGGAGCTGGAAGCAGAAGAGGGTTGCGGCAGCGACGGGCATGGTTTCGGATGTGATTGGGAAGGGATACTTGAAGCCTTTGGCGTTCTGTGGCGAAGGGAGGAGGAAGAGTGATGGATCCCTAGAGGGAAAAGGGGCCGTGAAGCGGCTTTACGGTGTTGAAGAGGCGGAGGAGTTTCTGTATTCGATGCTTGGAGAAAGCTCTGAGCTTGGCATGGGCGTGGTCAAGGATGTGCTAGGTGAGTGCCTGCAATTGTTTCTTCCTTTCCCCTCCTTCTCCAAGATTGCTGCATTCTTGTGATATTTTGTATAAAAACTTAGGACGATTTTAATCTGTCAAAAAATATACAATGTCATGCTCTCAAAACCCTAAACTTTTCACTATAAGAACCTATGTCAACAAGAAGAGATTTCCAATTACTTCTATTTTAGTGGTTATGTGCTGCCGCTATTTTTGGTGAAATTTATCCTTAAAGTTGTAAGTTTATGTACAATTAGTAGGAAATGTTTCTGGAAAACCATCCAAGAACAATCCATTTAAAATCAATTTACGCTAACATATAGAGAAAAACATGAAAGGAAAAATATGTTATTGGTCTCTGAAGAACACTTGAAAATTTTCATAATTTATAGGACTAATTCGTAATGCCCCTGGTTACCGTGGAGCATGGAATACTCAGACTCCTTCAGTTGTCAACAGCCAATGAACGTTTGGCCGATGAAAAAGCAACCATAAAAGCGAAAGTTAGCACCCTTTTCATCTTTATTGTAAATTTCTTCCGCAGCAAGTAACTGGAAATACAAATGATGAATAAGATCCTTGCTTATGATATCCAAAAAGCAACCATAAAAGAGAAAGTTAGCACCCTTTTCATCTTTATTGTAAATTTCTTCCACAGCAAATAACTGGAAATACAAATGATGAATAAGATCCTTGCTTGGTTGCTTTATCATATCCAAATTAGATACTTTTGTTGAACAGGATGTGTTGACGATGGAGTGAAGATTGAAGAAGTATGATGGAGATAAGGGTGAGAAAAAGAGAGGAGAGAATATGTGAGATGAGAGAAGCCATATGATGTACCATATTGTAATTCTTCTATCTTTAGTTATGAGGGTGAACCTTTAAAAGGGAAGAGCATTTATTAAGGTGGCTTTTCCATGCTAAAACTTATATTTGTTTTGGCCTCTATAATTCCAGTTCACTTTCAATATATTGGTATATTTGTGAAAATAGATCAGCATTATAATAGATGCAGTGGATGCACAAGAATGGAGAAGGAAGTGGATACATAAATTCTGGTGCACCTAATCTAACAGACTAGCTTGACTCTCTTGCTGCCAACATCATAGAAGTGAAGATATAATGATATCTACATATCCCTTTTCATGAACTTGTAACTGAGATTTTTTTTACACCTTTATGCATGTATACATGGTCTAGATATCTAATGTTTTAAAACATTGTAGACGGCAATTAGTGGCCAAGGGTCACCTAGTGCCAAGCTCAAGGTGGGGCGTGCCTCTAGAAATCGGTGCAATTGAGGATGGTAAATCTGGAAAACTAAATGAAAACTTCTAACCAAAAAAGTCAATGAGTAATACGAAATCAACAATATTTAGTATTGATTAATTAGTCAATCTCATCCTCCAAACATGATCGAAAATGTGAAGGTTGAAGCCTAGGCAGCCATCAGGAATCCTATCTCAAAACATGCAATATGGTGCTTTGGTGATTTCATTTTAATTTAGTATGACTTGACTTCTCATTTACAAAATAGCTTGATTTTATCTATTTTTGCAGGTCAATGTGGATGCGATGTTGAAAAGGTATATTAAGACCTTGTTTTGGATTGCCATTGGTAGTAGTGTTTTTGTTAGTAGAGCTTTCGCTGGTAGAACTTTTATCAGAAAGCTGTTTGCTATTTGGTAACTATATTTCTAACGTGTTATGGAACTTCAACATCTCTTTGGTAACTAAATTGAGAAAGCGCTTTTAGTATGAGAAAATGATAATAAAGGATATTGCATAATTATTTTGATTTTTTAACTATTTGTATTTACAAGAATTGTTATTATATTCTTAATTTAAAAGACATTTTTAAAATAGTATAATATTAGAATACTATAAATTGTAATATAATAGTATAATATTGTTAGGAATACAATAATGCTATGCTATTAAAATGTGATTATTATGGCATAATAATGATAATAACATGATGTTGTCATAATATAATATAATACCGTACGTTATAGTGTATATAAGTTAACATAACATAATATAATTTATTAATACAAAAATATATAATATCATATAATGTGTCTATTATTAGTTAATAATTACAATACAATATTTTGATATAAAGTATTACAATTATTAATATTATTGGATATTAATATATTATTACATATTATAATGTTATTATAATATATGAATGTGAAATTATTGTTTTAGTATAATATTATAATAGTGTTACATGCTATTTTTATATTAATATTAGTGTATAGTTTAGGGGTATTTGGGCTGTACAACCAGATTCTTGATGGGCTTCTGAAAGTACTTTTGGATAGAAGCTTCAAATTGGAGCTTTTGCCAAGTAAAGGTTTTTCAACTTCTGAAAGGGCCAGAAAGTTGTTTTTTTTATTTTCTTTATCTTTTTTTTTTAATTTTATTTTTTTACCATACATCCCCATATTGCCCAGAAGTGCTTTTTGGGCTTCAGAAAATGCTTTTGGTCTCTTCAAAAGCGATTCGAGCCTAAGAGCCCTATTGGTCATTTCCTCCTTTTATCCCTCTAATTCCATGTTATTTTACAAATTTCATACATGATATTTTGTTGGAGTTCTGAATTAACTACTTGAGATCAACATAGTTCTATTGTGTTGTTGTTTATAGTCTCCTTTAGAATTCACCCTTTCCATTTTTGATTCGAAGAGTTGGGGCTGGACCAGAATGATAGTTTTAACTTGGGGCCCCTTTCGTCGTCTGGTCTGCACATCAAGTAACAAAATCTCCTTTCGATTGACCCTTCCCCTGATGTAGAGGAATCATGATTCCACTTACAAATGGGAGGAATGGTCATTTTTATTCTCATGAGAAAGAAATTTTTGGTATGAGTTGACTGGCATCACTTATGGTATAAAAAATAAATTAACATAACTATTTGCATAGGTGGTTGGTGGTTGTCAGGAACATGTCCAACACTTTCTTTTTGGGCTTAGAAATGTCAAAATCTTTTTTGTTACACATTTTTTTGTCCATCTGAATACTTGCTTTTTCGAAACAAAAGTTCCTGACCCTCTAAGACCAAAACAGACTTTTTGTTTTTTTTATAATTTATATAACCTTCAAATTGTTCTCCATACTTGGTCATTTTGCTTGTCCACTTGCTAAACCACCAATTTTTTTTGTTAGGCTAGACCACCATTATTGTAGGGAAACTACTTATAAAGCAACCTCTTTTTTAGCAATTTATAGTTTCACTTTCTTTTAATGAATATTAGTTTTGGCAAGCATAATCACTTCTCCATCTTGGTTGTTCTGACTTTCCCTTAAAATCATCTTATGTTCTTTACCTATATGATTGTCAAGCTCCATCGAACTTAAATATGAGCATGTGGCCATCACCGACCTTCATAATTTTCCTCCTTTTTGTTCGGTTTATTGTAAGCATGTGATATGAATTATCCGCCACTATTGTATCTGGCATTTGCTGATTTATATCCCTTGTTAAATTTCCAACGATCCTAGTGGTTTTCCTTGTTTTTCTGGATCTTGCATTGACACTTGTCTTCTTTGCAATTATTGCCTAGTGCCATCGCAATGCATCTTATTTGGCTAATTTGTTGGATTGAAAGTCCTGACATACCAATTAATTCTTCCCGTATATGGCTACTTAACTAACTTTTGCTTCAAGAACCCTCAAGTTTGTGTTATTGCAACTAGTTGTTATTGGTAAT
The DNA here is from genome assembly GCA_006176705.1 of Cocos nucifera. Classification (NCBI taxonomy): domain Eukaryota; kingdom Viridiplantae; phylum Streptophyta; class Magnoliopsida; order Arecales; family Arecaceae; genus Cocos; species Cocos nucifera. The sequence goes on along the minus strand of QRFJ01000067.1, from coordinate 1,097,287 downwards.
ATGTGTCAATGGAAGACACTTAGAGCCAACCTCGTGCATTTTTAATAATAATCGATGTTGTGACTTCCCATTTATTTGGGATGCTTTGGTTAATAATCCATTGTAGTTATTTTTTAATCAGGAATCAGATTTCTGTAGTGTTGTTTGGCATCATTTTCATTTTTCTATTTTTAGGAATAGAAAGAATAGAAATTTTGTTTCTATTTTTGCTATTTTTTAAAATATAAAGCTAAGATGGGACGAAGGGATTCTGAGCGAGAAGGTGATGGCTTTCGATCCATGGGTCTAAAAGTTGACTCCTCAGAGCAGAAAACAGTTCAAGTGGTTTTTGATCCAAGGAAGATTGGTTAAAAAAAAATAGGGATCAAAGGCAAATCAAATCAATGATCAAAATAGATGTTTAAATTAAAATAAATGAATCAAGTGGGGGATTAAGAATTAATCAATTCAAATTGTATAAATCAAGGGAGAACTAGATATGAACTCTAAGCATGAGGTTCAACTAGGGGATTAACAAAGCCCTAAAAACTATCAAGATGCAATGATTTATCATGCAAATCAACAACATCTTGCACATAATTTTTTATGAATAAATGTCTTATCTTGAAGTTCTTAGATTATGCAATTTTTGAGAAATCTCAATAATCAAGTACCTTATAAGAATATCAAAATTTAATTCATAAGATTTATACTTCAATTATTTTTAAAAATAAATATGGCGATGGTGGTGGAGACGGTGTTAGTTATAGCAAAGCTAATGGAGATGATAGTGATGCTAGTGGTAGCGTAGTGGAAGCGGTGGTGTCATGGAGGTGATGATTGTGGTGGTGGTGGTGGTGACAAGGGCACCAACAATGTGGTGGTGATGTGGTGGAGGCAGTAATAATTGTAGTGGTGATGGTGGTGGTGGTGGATGCAGTAATAATTGTAGTGGTGAAGGTGGTGGTGGTGGATGCATGGGTGATGGAGGTAGTGATAATAGTATTAGTGGTGCGGTGATGGTGGCAATGATGAGAGTGGCAGTGGTGGTGGCAATGGTGATGGTGGCAGTGTTGGTGGGGTTGTTGATAAAAATATAAGTTTCTTGTTTTTGAAAATATTGAAAGTAAAGTTTCTTATTTTTATTTTTAAGAAATAATAAAAGTAACTTTAAGGAATAAAAATAAAAATAATAGTACCAAATATATTTTATCTTGGTTTTTGTAATTTTATTTTTTTTATAGAAAACCAAAAATAGAAGCGATAGCAAATAGGCCCATAGCTATTTTCATGTTTTTTCTATTATATCTTTTTTTTGGTGAAATATCAAATCATTTTTTTTCGAATGTTCCTTCTTAAACTAGTTGTTAATTAGTTCTAATTGGGTTGCTATTCATCCATGATTATGTCTATTGAAATATATGCATGTCTTTTATAATTTGCTTTTTCATCTTCATGTATTACCAGCCTTAATAAAAAGGTGAAAATTAATTTATGATTACTTATATCTATCGGGCTCTTGCATCTACTGAGTTTACCATAACAATATGAATCATCATCATCATCGAAAGAATAATGAATCATGAAAAGGGTGTTTGTAAACTAAATTCTTGGTGTGATGTTTCCTTTAGTGATCCTTGTGTTGAATTTGTGTTATTGTGGCTTTGTTAGGCCCTGGATGCCCTTCTTCATGTATCAGCTTCCTCCTATGACCAGGAAAGGAGTTGTGATACTTATTCAAAAGCTTGCATGAATTTTTTGGGTTTCTATACTGAATTATCCAGCAACAACCATTCAGAGCAAAATAGAAGTTCATTCCAGGTGATTATTTGACTAATAATATTTCTATCTCCAGCATAATATTTCTATTTCTAGTTTATTCTTTGTTTCTCATTTTGCATTTGAAGATAACTGTTTCATATAATTAAATTTCTTTCATTACTTGCCAACTTTTGCGATAATAAAAATACTTATATGCAAACATTGTATTCAATCTGCATTATTTGTTAGTTTACTAGGGTGAATAGTGATAGTACAATTTAGAGTTTTTCATCTTATGTCAAATCTCTCTCTTCTGGTTGTCCTCTGAGATAAGCCAACCTTGAAAAGTTCTTTTCTCCAGATTAAGTTGGTTGACAATATCTCTTAGATCAAGGTCCACAATCTTGATGTTGGGTACTGTACCGGTATGTTACCAATTTCATACAGTCTGTACCCCATACAGAGATAGCTTCCAACTCCTTATTTCTCACTTTTTATCATGGTACCGCCTGAAACTGGCGGTATGGATTGGTATGGTACGATACACTCTCTGATTTCGGGTGGTACTAGGTGATATAGGATGGTTCTACTTAGTTTGGACCAGTGCAACTCATATACCAACTGAACCTCGGTACTGGGTTTGGTCAGTACGGTCGGTATGACAGACCTTGTCTTGGACATTTCTTTTCTATATTCAAAGTTTGTTTACAAGCTAAGGTGCTGTTATATCTACCAAGGATTAAGATGGTGGGTCAAGGATGCCCTGGGGCAGTCTGTTGCTCTCAAGACTTCTGATTACATCATGGGAATCTACCTCCATTTCCATTGATGCCTTATTCTATCATCCATATGTTACCATCAGGACAGTAGCTGTGCAAGCAACAATTTGGTTTTTGGTTTCTAAATTCTTGTGCCTTAATGCATTCTTTTATGCTGTAAATTTGTCTCAGTCAACAGATAAGACATCAGAGTCAACATACCATTCATCTGAAAAAGAACATGACTTCCTACAGTATGTAGGATATGATTGCAGGTGAGCTAAAAATCTGATGATCACTATTTTTCAACTTTCTTCATCTTTAATAGATAGCATATATGAACAAATATCTTATCCTCATGTAAGCATTGTCAAGAATGTGTACCTATTCTTTATCTTGTTCTGTTAATCCTAATGTGTACTCTAGAAGTCTCGAATGAGATTTATATCTTTCTATTTATGCTTTGAACATCTTGCTTCTTTAAAATCCTGTATTCCATTGATAATGTAGTAACCTCACATCTTGATAGTAGATCCTGTACCGGTACCATCCTAATATGGTACGAGATAGCGAGGCATACTAAGTGTCGGTATGATATGAGACTGCATACTGATTCAGTATTGTACTAGTGCTGGTACAATATGAGACTGGATACTAGTTCGGTTCCGGTATGGTATGATACCAACCGATATGGCAAACCTTGATTAACGATAATATATGTGTGCGTCTGTACTTGTGTATTGCATTTGTGTAACATAATGTCTGCTCAGTCAAGCAGATGTTTCAGTCAAAGCATCAAGCTGAAAATCATAGATAGCTGAATTGCTGTTTCCTCCTCTAAAACCATACTTCATGTGGAAAAGGCAAATATGTCTCTTTTTTTTTTGGGGGGGGGGTGGCATTTGATCTCATAAAGGCACTTCCTTTTATTACAACCGACCATTGGAGTAAAATGACTGGATTGTCCCTCATTTTTGTCTACAATTTTTCATATTCCATAAATTGTCATGATGTCTCTCAAGAATGCTTGATTGGCTGAAGGTTTTCTATGCACATCTGTATCTGTATGCATCTATATGTGTCTGTTTGTGCATGCATCAGCACATGCTTCCCTGTATGTGCTTCACATAAAGGATTCCATCTGTTGCTATATGCATATAACTTGTCTGAGGTTTCTGTAGGGACTGCGAAAAGGTTCGCACAGAATCTAAGGTGCCACCACCTTCCAGATTGGAAAGAATGAAACCAGATCTCCAACAAAAGGTTTTGGAATCTTTGTTTAATACCCCTGATCATCCCAAATATGAACCAAATCTTATGGACTGGAAAAAGGCAGTAGAGAAAGTGGAATCGTTTGGGCAAGGGTTGGAGTTTTGTTCTCCCAGTGTTACTGACACACAACAGAAAGGCAAAAACAGTAAGTTGTTATTTTTTTCCCCAGTTATGTTACCTTTATCTATGCTGTATGGATCATCTGGATCTACATGGTCTTCCACCTTGTTTCTTTTGGGTTTTGGTGATGGTAGGTTAGAAGTTTCATCATCCACATGTGTGAGATATTTCAAAGTAGGATGGTAGACTAGGGATTCATGCAGTTGCTTTCTAGACCAATGGTATTGGATAATCTCTGTTTGATCCTTAATGGAAGGATTGAATTAATTTAGGCGATCATGGGCCAACTTAACATCAACCCTCTAAAGATAGGTGTTGAGTTTTGCATTGGCAATTTTAGCAAGAGAACAAGCTGTGATGCAACCAGCGAATATTTTGTAATGCATGTATTGTATATATCATCAGAACACAAAAATGCACAAATATATGGAATTTTGGCTGGTTTGATAGCTATTAAGCCAAAATGAATACGAGAGGTATTTGATCTCTAGATTTTCATTCAAAAACATATTTTTTATAATAAAATTGATTTGATTTGGTCTGTAAGTAGACAAAACAAGTCCCAAAGAGGTGAATAGTGCTTTCATCTCTCTTTTTTCATTTGATAGGTCGAAAAACTAAACCACCGGGATGAAATTTCATGATGTCTTGTTTCAAAGCTTGACCAATGCCCTGAATTTGCTTTTCTTTCAACCACCATGCTTACCTAGTTCTACGTCTTTTAGGATGTGATGCTCAAGAACTAGGGGTGAAAGTAGTATGGATATTATCCGTCCGATCCATTTTCGTATCCGAATTAATTCGGATATGGATAGAAATTTGAGGATCTGATTAATATCCGTATCCGTATCCATATCCGTTAAAGAAAAATGGATATGGATATGGATAGACAACTATCCGATCTATATCCGAATATCCGAATTTATATGTAATTGTATATAATTTTATATAGTACTTATTAATTTTTTTAAAAAATATATAATCATATAAACATATTATTAACTTGATTTGTCATTTATTTAGTAATATCTTTGATTCTATAGTCATAAAATTTAATTATCTAAATTATATCCATAGTTATATCCATACTTCTAGTATTCGAATTATATCCGTATCCATTTAAAACAAATATGGATATGAATCTTTGCATCCGAATAATATCCGTATCCGTATTTGTATTCGTCAGATAAAACAAATACGGATATGGATATGTTGGTATCCGATCTGTATCCGATCCGGTTTTAGCCCTACCAAGAACTGAACCTAGAACCTCTAGTTGCTGAGCAGAGGTGTGTGACTGCTTGGGTATGCCCTAGTTCGACCACCCTACTTAAGTTGGATTTGGAACTACTGAAACTATTTTTGTCTAGTCTTACTTGCTTAAATGTGATTAAGACAAATTTGATAACTACTATTGGCTCAGGTAAAGAAGATACTTATCAGGTACTCCGAAGTGGTGCAAGGAAGCATTGGGACATGATGAGAAGCTACTATCAGCAAGTAAGATGCTTCTGTGTTCTTTTGTAATTTCAACTACCAATTCATGCCCAAGAATAATGTTGTCTTATATAATCTTTTTTTATTATTATGTAAATCTATTAAAAACATTCTCAGGCTGCAATAGCATATTCAAGAGGAGAACGAGATCATGCATCGCATCTTTCAGAGAAGGTATGATCTTTTAGTAGAAATCCTAGTTATCATAAAATTCGTTAATCTTAAAAAGGGATGGATCTTCATATTCCAAACTAAGGTTTTTCCCTCTCCATTGTGATGGTGCAAGGATGCATATAGTTGGTTTGCCCTGTAGTTTTACAAATTACATATATCTTGTGAATTATTTTGATTTTTCAGAATATGTTAAATGGCCCTTCATAATGTTTTTCTATTATCTTCTTTATTTTTCCCCCTATTTTCAAAGTTTTTTCTGAATTTCTGGCAATTACAAATCTTACTCAGATTAATCCCAAAGGGCCTTTGATTTGCTCTCTCTCTCTCTCTCTCTCTCTCTCTCTCTCTCTCTCTCTCTCTCTCTCTCTGTGTGTGTGTGTGTGTGTGTGTGTGTGTGTGTGTGTGTGTTTGCTGTGGATAATATAGATGGTTAACAGCACCACACAAACACCAAATCAGCTGTTTGGTAGTCTAAGAAGCAGTATGAATGCACCCATGATTTGAAATGTGGGGTTGTGAATTTTGACTATTCCTCATACATTAATAAGTTTATAATCGTAAACATCAAGCCTTTTCCCAACTATTTGGCATCTGCTTTATGAATTCTCATTCACTAAATATTCCCATTTAGGGCCACATCTAATGTTATTCCGATTTTCTCCATATCCTTTCTTCAACCTCCATCCATGTTACCTTAGGTGTTTTTCTCCTTTTTTTTGTACCTCATTTAACTCAAACCAAAGTATCTCTCCCTTTTGAAGCCTCCTCAATTCCTCATTGTATATGTCCAATAGTATCTTAATTGATTTTCCATCACTTTATCTTTAAAATTGCACAACTCCTACAACTCCTCTAATGGATTTATTTCTTTTTTATCTTTTTTAGTTTTACCGTATATCCATCTTAATATTCTAGATTCTGCTATATTTAACTCGTCATACATTAATAAGTTGATTTTGGTAAATACTTTGCTTCTGTAGAATTTGTTAGTTCTGACACATTTAATTGATTAATGATGGATATCTGTACAGAATTGCTTGGAGCATTATGTAATTACTTTTGAAACAGTAGGTTATGCTTTATTTGTTTCAGGGGAAATTTTACCGTGATTTGGCCCGTGAGGCAGATGAGAAAGCCAGTCGGGAGGTTTTTGAAGCAAGGTGATGGCATAACTCTGCTTATCAACCTTTTCTCTCTCAAAGGACTAGTTAATTAAACATTGTTAAAACATGTTTTATATGCAGAAATAGAGATATAAAGAACATCATAACTATTGATTTACATGGGCAACATGTCAAACAAGCAAGTAGACTTTTGAAGCTCCACCTCCTATTATTTGTATATATTCCCTGTAAGAATGATATACTGCACGGCCTTTTCCAGCAATTTTTGTCATTTATTTTAATGAATGAAACTACTGAGTTCCGTCAGTATGATTTGTGCTTTTGTTTGACCTAGCTGTCCATTTTCTCAAAGTTATCACTGGATGCGGTGTGGATGGTGTCGGAAATGGAAAGGGAAAATTGAAGCAAATGGTAAGCAACTAGCAACATTGAAGTCTCTTATGCTAACATATATTGATGCTGACGTTTCTCTGCCATGGCAAATTTTTTTTTTCCTCATTCGGAAACATAATAAACTGATCTTTGTGATTTAGGAAATGATGATGTTTGCATTGTTAATCAATTGTTGATACAAATGTAGTTGTAGGAAACTAGTCTTCTTTTCTGATTCTTGTTTTCCATTGCAAATAGTTGCTCGGGTAGTGGCATGCATGGTCGTCTTTAATAAATAGGGAAACTCCTGTTCTGCAACAACCCAGTAAACTACTTGTCTCAATTTGTTTGCATGGTCACCTTAGGTACTTGGTCTTGCGGGGAAGGAAGGTATCAAATGGAGAGAAGAGAATGCAGGAGCCATAGTCCTGCATATAGACGGGCTGAAGGAGTACAATTTCATGAATTGTGATACTGATGATTTCGAGTAAATTCAACTTCAGGAACATGGTAAATGGTGTAAAATGGTGGTAATGTTGTACGCAGGGCAGGACTTGATGGTTATGGTAATGTTGTAAATTAAGATCTTGCACAAACTTCAAGCAAAATATTCAGGGCCTCACAAATTGAACCTCAGAAACATGCTAGCATGCAATATGCTCAGTCGGTGAGCAGCATAATTTGTAAGTGTAATATCACTAATGATTATTGTTCGGTGGTGACACTTTCAACATTCATATCTGCACCAGATCTGACTCGATGGGAAAAATCAGAATGTATTTTATATCTTTTTTTTTTGCAGGGGAGGAGGGGTGTAACATGATCACTCCATTCCTAGAATAAATAGAACCACTGGTATCACCATGTAGCTGAATCTCAAACAATAGAACCTGAATGGTTAGGCAATATGAGAGGCTTCCCAGTCAGCTGCATCGTTTGCCCCTTTATAAACATGCATTGCCTTGATGGTGGAAATCACCATTCTCAGGTCCTTTTCAGTCCTCGAATCCTCCTCGAGAACAATATTGGAAGCTTTTACGACTATAACCATATGAAACGTCTGGTTGAATCCCTGATTGAGCTGTCTCTAATTACTTCAGGCAATGGTCAGGCATGAGATGACCAAGGATCACCTTATCTTGCTCAGATTTTAGGGCTGAAGGCGTTTGCATGGCTTGTTGTATGCTGTCTTATTTGATTCTTTGGTTTTTTCTCAGTTTTTTAATGAATTAGAGGAGACGGCTGATGCCGCCTTGTGCAAGCCTAAGCCAACCCTAATTTACGTTCGGTTATTGTGCATGGCGTGTGCAGGTGGTTAGTTACGTATTCTACCGCTCATAGCCAGTCCCTTGTATTCTTCAAATGAGCCTTTTCAGAACAGCTAAATTTTCTTGCCTTTTTCAAACAGATAAAACCTATAGGCTGTTTCATTCGTGTTGCAGTAATTTAATGGCTGATGGATTAACCGATACAGGTTTCAAAAGTTTCCTATTAGACTGGTCTCTATGAGACTTTGAATTCAAGGATCATAGGAAACAAAAACCATTAGAGTATAAGATAGCCATTTTACATTGGTCTCTGTTGATTTACTCTTATTGTTGTCCTTTGATTTGGAGTTTGCAAAACAAATGTAACCATATACAAAGGTCTCGCAGCAAAATACTGGCCTAACTGCATCCTAAACCAAACAAGAAATAGCAGTCAAGGAAAGCGATGCTACAATAGGGAAGTATATTGGGTGGGTTGGGCTGGTGAAAAGTGGCCTCCGATGGGCGCAGGTTCTGGAACTTGGACCAAACTCACGTCAGCCCACACCTAACCAACATCCGTGGACCTGCTCTCAGCCCCTCCAGCTTACATTAGGCTAGCCGGGAAATTCTTTCTACCGCGGGACGGTGTGGGCGCGGTGATTGGCTCTCGCATGAGACCGGAGCCAAAAAATTTTTTTTTTTACCCACGGTCCTGCTAGCCTATGTTAGCTTTATCAGGCTAGTATTAGATCAATATAGATTTTTGACATTTTTTTTGATAGTTTTAAAATTTATAAAAATGATCAACAAGAAATTTAGGTCCAACCAATTAAAATTCAAAACAAAAGCACTTATTTTCTTTTTCCAACTGTATTTATATTTAAAAATGTGAAACAGTAATATATGCATAATGCTGTTTGTTTATATAGCCGGAAATATTCAATCATGTATCTTTTTACCATACACCTGTAACTTATATGACTAAAATACACGTACCGACTATGAGTCCGGGGTCTCGTACATTATGCGCCCCAGCTTGGCCTGTTTATATTTGGGCCAAGAATCTTAGACCGAGGCTCCTATCAGCCCATACTAAATGAGCCGACCTTTTAGGTCAGCGGGTCATGGGCTATAATTGGAATGAGAAGGGCCGCTGTGGCAAAGCCCCTCCCGTTAACATTTTAGGATGCAACCGCAAGTCCCACGGTCCAAAAAGACCCGAAACGTTCCCATCTTCTTTTCCTCGAACCCTCGCCCGCTTCCGTTTGTTCGTCACCATCACTATGGAAGTCGGCTCCCTTTCCTCCTCCTAGCGGGCTAGCCGTCGACCTCCATCTTTCTCCCCATGGCGCAGGCCTTCGTCCGTTCTATCTTGAGAAAACACCGGAGTGCCCTTCTTTATCTCTCCATTCGATCAAACCTCGCGAAGGCTTCCCAGACTCCAAGAAATGGCGATCCGCTTCTGCCCCTTCTTGGTAATCTCCGAAACCTCTCTCTCATCGTCTCTCCTTGGATCTTTCTTTCCAAGCTAAACCCGTGATTCAGGGCGCTGTCTGAATTTTTCCACGAGATTGCCCCCAGCGCCGTGTCTCTTCCGACCGACCGCCGGTTTCTGTGGAATTCCGAGCTTGGACCACGACCTGAAAGGTGCTCCCTTCATGGATCCTCCTCTCGAGAAGCCCAAGAACAAGAAAGGCAGGAAGAAGTCCAGGGTGGATTTCACCAAGGTCGACCCGGCGCTGCTCCCGACCGTGATTCTTGTCGGCCGCCCCAACGTCGGCAAGTCTGCCCTCTTCAACCGGTGAACGGCCAGCAGGCTAGGGTTTTCGTTCTTGGTCTTTCTTGGTAGTTCTACTAGTTAGCTGATGCCTGATCCGTTGTTCTATGGCTTTTGAAGTTTGATACGGAGGAGGGAGGCTCTTGTTTACAACACTCCTCGCGACCACGTCACTCGGGACATACGGGAAGGCATCGCCAAGTTGGGAGATTTGAGGTTTCGCGTGTTGGATTCTGCCGGCCTGGAGACGGCAGCGACTTCGGGGAGTATTCTTAGCAGGACGGCAGAGATGACAGCGAATGTCCTTGCAAGATCCCAATTTGCCATCTTTTTGATCGACGTGAGGTTTGTTTTTTAAATTATTTGATCCCATAATACATTCTACAAAGAAGAGCTCACCAATGTAAAACTTTTAAATTTTTAGGGAGGGGCTGCAGCCACTTGATCATGAAGTTGGGCAGTGGCTGCGTAAGCATGCATCTGGAATCCGTACCATTGTGGCGATGAATAAGTCTGAATCACTGGATGATCAAGGTCTTCTTACCTCAGAGGCAGGGGAAGCCCATGCCCTAGGATTTGGTGATCTGATTGCCATATCTGCAGAGACTGGATTTGGCATGGCGGAGCTCTATGAGACCCTTCGCCCATTGTTTGAGGACTATATGCTTCGACTTCCTAATGGTATGCCCCTTCTGCTTTAGTTTCATTGTTTCTGATTACGTTTAAATTCTGTATTGCAAGCTAAAACATATGTTATACATTCCCTTGGTTGTCCTTGTTGGCTTTTACTTTGCTTTCAAGTAGTTGTTTGTCTATGCATGCATGTCATCAAGTAAAAGATTCAGATGCTTGTACAGGTAGAATAATAGAAAAAAGATCATGCATTTTAGTAAATGCATAGATTGAATCACTTCTAAAGCAGTTTGATGGAAAAATTCCTGTTTGATTACACTTTCTACTGATCAATGTTAAAGCATGGATGACTTAATTGTTTTGGATGGAAGAAAAAATGATCATTGAGGATAAGAAGAAAACCATATTATAGTTTTTGTGATTTGGTTCACTTGGGAGGAGGTGAGGAAGAGGGGCTGTGTGATTATGTAAGTTTGGTCATAATGTTCTATTGTTTGGAAATTGTTGATGTTTGATTTTAATTGTAGTAATAAATATTCGCATAAATTGTCAGATTAACTAAAAATAATAGAATGCTTTTCAAGGACTAAAGAAGTTATCCATGGATATCTATTGGTTTTAAGACACCATTATGTAGGATAATTAATTGAGGTCATGAAGACTACAGGCAATCAGGCTTACAGGGCTGGTAATCATACTTACTGTTACACTTTCAATGAGTGACTAAAAACAACCCAAGAACATCTATTTCATAGCATCTGGAATTGTATCCAAACTTTGTTGATATTGTTTGAAGTGACCATCCAAAAATGATCAATATAGTACATGCCATAGTGTGTACCGCACATACACAATGTATTGGCTGGTATGGAGCTGGTTCATATGAGCCAAAAGAAAAATGTTAGGGTATTGAGTGGTTTGGAGGTGATATGGGGCATGGTTCATTGTTGGGTTCAGGGCTAACAGGGGCAGTAGTCCTGTCCTTACCATATGCCTATATGCATACTTACATTTTACTCTCTCTCTCCCCCCCCCCCCCATCTCTCTCTCTGCACATGTGTGCATATATGCACGTTTGTATGTCTATACTTGTATGTCTATATGTATTTGCCTGTGCGTGTCTATGAAGCATGAACATGGAGATGGATATAGATACTAATACTGATATTTCAAACCTTGAGAAAGTAGATATGAAATGGCTAGGATACATCAATGAAGTTGTATTTAATACATTGATACATGCATGTATATATATCTATCTATACACACACACATACATGTGTATACATGTGTGTATACATCTACATATGTATGTACATCTACATACGTATGTATATATATATATTCACACATGTATGCATATGCGTGTATGTGCATGCGTGCACCTATGATAGTGGCTTATGCAATAGTCTTTTTTTTTTTGTGAATATACACTAGTCCTTTATTTAGTGGTCCTGGTATCTTCAGATTTTTTTTATCTATAAAAACATTGTCTAGGATACATCAATGAAGTTGTATTTAATACATTGATACATGCATGTATATATATCTATCTATACACACACACACACACACACACACGTGTATGCATGTGTGTATACATCTACATACGTATGTACATCTACATACGTATGTATATATATATATATATTCACACATATGTATGCATATGCGTGTATGTGCATGCGTGCACCTATGATAGTGGCTTATGCAATAGTCCTTTTTTTTTTGTGAATATACACTAGTCCTTTATTTAGTGGTCCTGGTATCTTCAGATTTTTTTTATCTATAAAAACATTGTCTAGGTGGCACTTTTGTATCACATCATTATCCATAATCTGTTTTGCTTTTTATGGTAAATATCAGATAACCATATCCGAGATGATACTTCTTCGAAGACTGTGGAGAGTGATGAAAGCAAATTACCTTTGCAGCTTGCAATTGTAGGACGTCCAAATGTCGGAAAGTCTACTCTGCTAAATGCCCTATTACAAGAGCAAAGAGTTCTGGTTGGGCCAGAGGCTGGCTTGACGAGGGATTCCATTAGAGCTCAGTTTCAATTTGAAGAGCGAACTATATATTTGGTAAAATAGCAGGTTTCATATGCACTTTTACCATGATTTTATTTAACTATTTGTATATTTTCAAAGTGGTTATTGTCAACAACTTATGTTTTAATGGTTAAAAAGTAGAATTCTTTTTGATATTTTAAAATCTGTCTTGAATAACTACTTTTATTTGAATAGATCCTTGTTCTCATTAACAAACTCGGAGATTCTTGCAATTATATGCTTATGCACACACTTTAGACACAGATGCATACTTTTGGACTGACACTTCTAGATAGATATATACACCACATGACAAAAATGTAAGTTTTTACTCTCACATGCTGTCATTAATGTGTCTTGGAAGTTTGCATTCCATTTTGCTTTAAAATCATATAATAGGCTCATATGTGTATTTAGGATATTGTTAAAAGCATTAATGGTAGTTGTCTTATCATCCTATGGTTTGTTGTTCAGGTGGACACTGCAGGTTGGTTGCATAGAACAGGGCAAGAGAAGGGGCCAGCATGCTTAGGTGTTGTGCAGTCAAGAAAAAACCTCATGAGGGCTCATGTTGTAGCTTTAGTGCTTGACGGAGAAGAGGTATGGATGCTTATATGTCTATCAAAATCAACATTAGGACATTGCTTGTTTCATTGTTTATTTGGCTGACATTGTCACTTAAGGTATCTACAACCATGAGGTCATGTGATTGTTCCAGCTTTCCCAACAAAGCAAAACTGATGCATCCTGCAACATAAATTTACACTGTGAAGGGGGTTTTCCCCCTTTGAACATACCCTAGAAAAGTTTTCCCTTTTTCAGTACATATCTATGACTTGAATATGGGTTATTACCTTTTCAGACCATTGTTCTCTCTTCTTCTCCCTTCTCAGAAGCTAGTTTATATCTGGCCAGCTAGATATATTATTTTTAGGACTTGCTTGTATATGCATTAGTAAGCAAACTTTTCAGTTTGAATCATTATTTTATAGAAGCATCCACAAGCTAACAACCTTTTTTGTACTTATAGGACCTCTGTCATTGGATCCTATAGAATATCCACTTCCAACATGCAAGACATCCATATGAGGATATTAGGCATTTGATTGGGAAAAAGCATAGTTTTCTTCTTAACCATTACAGATGGAGGAGGATTATACTTATTTGAGGGATAAACAGGATACGCCAAAAGAATGGTTGTGATATGGTTTGTTGATTATGTTCAATGCACCATTGGGACTTCAACTTACACTCTCAAACTCAAGTATCGATGATTTCAAAAGATTTTTAAGTTAATATATTCATTTGGTCAATCATATTTGTCTTTTGTAATAAATTGCGTTAGTCAAAGTTGCACTAATCCTAGTCACTGACCTACTAGCCAGGATTCTTGACTACATCACCGGTAAGTATTAAAAAATAAATTCCCTTTCAAGAGTAAATTTCCTTACAATGCTGTCATGCAAGATAATTAGTTTCAGACCGATCTGCAATAAGCCGGTATTTAGAATGCTCACAATGCCTTTTTTTTCTTTTCCAAAAAAAGAGCATGTCTTTGTTTTCTGTATTCGGAATTTGATGTTATCCACTACTGATAATTTTATCTCTTTGTATTCTATGTACATGTAGATCGCAAAAGCTAAGAGTAGTATGAAACATGCTGAAGTAGTTATAGCACGGCAAGCAATAGAAGAAGGTCGCGGCCTTGTTGTGATTGTTAACAAGATGGATCTTCTAAGGGGAAGACAAAATTCATCATTGCATGAGAAAGTTAAGAAGGCTGTTCCTCAAGAAATCCAGACTGTTATACCTCAGGTTTGTTCATTCCTTGTATATACAATGAAAGTTTTTTCTGAGGTAGAATTTATTATTATTATTATTATTATTATTATTATTATTATTATTATTTACTGATTTTTGGAATAGGAGTTAATAGTGTAATTGTCTTCAATTAGAGTCTTTTAGCTCAACTTTTTTTTAAAAAAAAAAAAAAAAAATTTGACAGGTGATATATCTGTTTGTCATAAACTTTGCTGATGAATATCTAAGACATGCATTGCTGGTGACGATTATATCTCTGTGTTTGCATAATAAATGAGCATTGGTATTTTTGGAGGTGATATCACAAGAGTATGCTTAACCCATTTCTTGCAAGTTCAATGAATTTCTGCTAGCCTTTCACTTGGTGAGCTAGTAGGACAAAGGGAGTAATTTCATTTTGTTATGAACCTCCTTTTCAGAGTAAAAAAAAGTGTCATGACTTCATGTTAAGACCTGGACCCAATACTATGGAGCCCAGCCTTGGGACAATCAAGGTCCATTATAGCTTTGATTGACATGCTTGGCTTGCTTCATGGAAGTGATGGAGAACACATGCATTTTTAGGATCTTTTCAGTGCACAACAGGGCACAGTCAGATCAGGAGCAAATGCATCAACTGAATGTCGAATATCAGAGCTACATGGCCTTGATGTTTCCTTAAGAATGAGAACTGAAAGAGTTTGATCATGGAGGTGAATGTTCTAAATGCTATCTAGATATAGCTTAAGTCATTCAATGTACAGTGTTGCACAAACCAGGTGGTAATATCAGCACCATAAGTAGGAAAAGCAAAAATTAGACAGTGTTACAAGAAACAGTTGCAAGATTAGCACAAGTAGGGAAAAAACTATCATATGCATATTTTGCTTTAACACGTATTGCCTCCGTATAAGGATTAATCTCTCATTTACTCTAAGGGGCCATTTGGTTGGGGGTAATCTGACATGAAAAAATGATTTTCAACATGTTTGGTATGAAAAGTGGAAGAGAGAGATGGTAAAAAAATTGGTGGGCCCCATGCTTATTTTTTGGAGAGAGAAGGTAAAACAAATACCATGGGGGGTTGGTATTTGGTAAATTTTCGAGTGATGGTAATCCATATTTAACAATATCCCTAATAAAGCTGCATATGTAATCATTGACTTTATTTTAATATCCTTCAAAATTTATTCAATAAAAAGCTTTTGTAAAAAAATTAAGATGGAGATGGCATTATGCAAAGGGTTATATGATTATAGTCATCATATAAAAACTAATTGAAGATGACAATACTATTTTAGTATTAAAAAATTATTTTTTATTGAAGAGTATATTTATAAATTTTGCCATATTCCCATATAGGATTACTTCCAATCAAATGTAATAATCCTTTTCCGATGTCATTTTTCGGAATATTTTTTTCACCAACCAAACATGGTAAAAGTTATTTTCCTCCGCAATCATTTTCCCAGATAAATGATTCTCATGAATTATCAGAATATCCCGTAATCTGATATACCCCAACCAAATGGACCCTAAGCATCTTCATTCTAAAATTGATCGCTGTCTATTGCCAAGCAAAACTAAATTGATTTGCTGCTATAACGCTCTTCTATGTTACTTTGTTGACAGGTCACAGGCATACCAGTTATTTTTGTTTCAGCTTTGGAGGGAAAGGGACGGATAGCTGTCATGCGTGAGGTTGTATATACATACCAAAAATGGTGTTTGAGATTGCCAACAGCATGCCTAAATCGTTGGTTGCGAAAGGTAAAAAAGAATGATTGTTTATTTTTTGGTCTTGGTGTCACCTTGCATATGTAATCGTAAAAGAAGTTAAACTTGATAGCCTGATAACTGTTGGATAGTTCTTCTAGATGTCTGCTAGTCTACAACTTGTGTCTGTCATAGTCCTTTTATCACTCATTAAATCAAATTACTTAGATGTGCTGCAGCTCTTCTTTGTTGCCCTTCTCTTGGTCTCATTTGTTCTTGTTCCTCATCAACCAATGATTCTTTTCAATGCATGTAGTTCCATTTAAAATGTTATGATAAAAATAATCTTCATATAAAGAAATAGGTTTTGGTACCGGATAGTTATTTTGCATGTGATAACTCTACTGTGTATGGATTAGTGCTGGCCAGTTTTTAGGAAATTGACAGTTTACTAAAAATTTATGGTTTGTGTTCCATTTCTGGCATCTTCATGATTTAGCAAATAGAAGTTGATTAAATAACTAGAAAGTGGCAGTTTTTGGAATTATTTTTTGTACTACTAGTCTTCTGTGTATGGCCATAACATGTTGCTCCTTTTTATGTGTATATCAATAGGTTATGAGCAGGCATTCCTGGAAAGATCAAGCAACACAGCCCAAAATAAAATACTTTACTCAGGTTAAAGCTCGCCCGCCAACATTTGTTGCCTTCTTAAGTGGGAAGGCACTACTTTCAGATACTGATATGAGATTCTTGATGAAGTCTCTGAAGGAAGATTTTGATCTGGGTGGTATTCCAATCCGCATCATGCAGCGGTCTGTCCCTAGAAAAGTAGTTGACAGCAAGAGTAGGAAATACCTGTCTGTTAGGTTGAACGTGAGAGCCTGATCAGACAAAAGAACAACTTCAGAGCCTGTTTCATCTTAGTTGATCCTGCTACAAGCAATGACCAGTAGTATGCTGATGATGATTTATCGATATGTTTGCTGTCAAGGAAAGGAGCTTTATGTGTACCTACCCGCTGGACCTTGTATGCAATTTAGTGTGCCAGCTTGGCAATTGGCCATCCATTATTGGTACCTATCAATGTTTTGCAACTGTGGATTAGAACCAGTTAGCATTCAAAGTCTGTCCTGAAGGTATGGTGGATTTTTATCAAGATTTTCAAGATTTGGAGAAGATAGTTTTCGTTCATGAGGTGAATCTATGCTAATATACTGGTGGAATCACTATCTTAAAAGAATGCAAAGAGATTGTGTTAGATAGATCTTGTCCACTGCAGACGTAATGCCTGACACTGTAATCTGTCTTCTTGCTTCTTTCAGGTTCTAGGAGAACAACTTACCAAGTCTATGTCCTGGGGTGGTGAAAACATTTTGATAATCCAAATTGTTGTTTTTTTCTTTTTTTGCTTTGCATGTAAAAATTTAGCAGGTTGGCATAACAGTTCATAAATGTTGCATAGTGTATTTAATTTGTTACTTCTCTTTAGTCGGACTTCTTTTGATTGTTGAGGATCAGATGGCTAATTGAATGGATTACGTTTCTTTAATTCTATGGTACACCTTCAAGGTCATTACACTCAGCATATACTCTTCACTTGTGGAATTCACTGGTAACCTGGACAGGGATGTGTGGGTGTTGAGTGTTGTTGGCTTGCCAGTTTGTTTGGCAGGTTGGTTGGTTTGGCGTTAGGATGCTGGTGAAGCTGCCCAATAGATGTCAAAGCCAGTCCTAGTAATATTCAGTACTTTGTTGAAGGTGCCAGGATCCTGTACAATTTTTAGGACTTGCTTGATCTAGCTAACTGTTTTACTTTGTTGGGCAGCTGAAAGTGCCAGGGTCCTCCTAAGGTTGTGGCTTGTAGATGTCGAAGGAATTCAAGTAATACTTGAGCTGCAAGGATCCTGCACAATGGATACAGCCTCGCTAGAACCATAACAGGAGCCGCAAGAATTGTAAGAGCCTAAGAGGAGCATTATGCAATCTAAAGAAAGCATGACATTTTATTGTTCTTAACATTTATGTCGGCGGCCAACACTGGCATCATTCTTTGGTACCTTATGCACAGCTTACCGTGGCTTGGCTGGGAATGATTGTGGCTGTACAGCAATTCAATGCAACTCAAATCTGGTTAGAAGGTGATTCCTCTACCATGGTTTTCCCAGCCTTCTATCCCAAGCTTCAGCATCTCCCTTTGCTTAAAGATTTATGGATTTGGAAACTAGCTAGTGCTTCTTTCAATGTCACTTATGTGTATTGAGAAGCAAATAAAGCTGTAGGTTATATGACTACTCAAGCTTTACAAGGACAGGTGTCTTGGTCTTCATCATTTATTTTTGACTCTCAGTTTGCTCAAATACTACAAGCTGATGCTTATGGAATTCAATTTCTTCGTACCGCTTAACAATCCTTTGGCTTTCTTATTAATCACTTTAATGCTGACTGCTATTTGGTTCCCTCAATTTCTTTTGCTGAGTATCAGAGCCTCACCCTCCAAGATGCCACTGATGTGCTATTATTTCTTCTGTGATTACTTTTCATCACACGTGCACTGTTTCTACTTGGTTTTTCTGAAGCTATACCAGATGCACATGGTGTGCTATTATATCTTCCAAGCATATACTCTTTTGTACAGCCTTTGTGTTCTTCTTCTTTTTCATTGTCCCTGCTTCATATCATATCATATTTTACGGTATTGGTTGCAATGACTAGTGTATACCTTCTACTATGGCTGTTATTACCTCAGAACTACCATTCATCTTTACGGCTTACAGGTGCTTCAATTTCACAGATATACTCTGCCCTATTTGTGCGTCTTCCTTTTCTCAGGGAGGCTCTCTGTTTGTTAATAGCATGCATTTTTCAGAGGCCTCACAGGGTTTGGCTCTTACCAGTTTATCCTTTACAGATCTGTATGCTGATGGTTTGCTGCCTCTCTTCGGTCATTTTGGCCATGTTACATTATGTACCTTCTGTGGGTCTCTTTCATAAAATTCAGTTTCAGCTACTTTCGCATTGCTCAGTGGCTTGTGCAATTTATGTGTCTGCAGTGTTTATCTTCTCCATCTTAGCTACGCTGCGCTTTGCTTCATGGATTGTTTACTATATCCATCTCAGCTTTAGCAAGATATCTTTGGCGTTTATGGGGTTTTATTCTGTCTCAATACAAGGCAGCTTCCACATCTTTGGCATCTCTGTGGATTTATTGTGTCTCAATACGAGGCAATATCTTGAGGATGATGCTTCAAGGACTTAAATACGTTCCGGCTCTTCGCTTCCCCCAGATCTTTGAACATCTTTGTTTTGTCTTTTTTTGGTACGCTACTTTAGTCCATATGTTCCTATTAGTTTCTTTGTACACATATATCTTATCTTATGGTTGTACAAGATTCGATGTATTTGAATACAGCTATTAGCTCCTGTGTTTGCCCCCCACCCCAGCCCACCCAAAAAAAAAAAGAAGCTAGATTATTTCCTGATATGTACACATCAAGGGAAGCTCTTGTAGATTGCCATCTGAACAGGATGAACATCTGAGGAGACTAATTAAAAGTCTCTTTCTTTAAGGTCTGTTTGGTTGGAAGTAAGTTGGTATGAGAAAATAAATTTTATATTATATTATTATGTTTAATATAAAAAGTAAAAAAGAGGGTAAAAAATTTTACGGATCATGTTTATTTTTTGGAGAGTGAAGATAAAATAAATATCATAAAAAATTAATATTTGATAAATTTTTAAGAAATAATAATTTATATTTAATTAAAATATTTTTAATAAAATTATATATATATATATATATATTATACTGAATTTATGTTGATATTTTTTTAAAATTATTTAATAAATAATTTTTATTAAAAATATAAAAATAATATTATGTAAAGAGTAACGTTATTATATAAAAATTAGTTAAAGATAATAATACTATTTTAGTATTAAAAATTATTTTATATTAAAAATATATTTATAAATTTTATCATATTTTTATATAAGATTATCTTTAATCTAATGTAGTATTTTTTTTCTAGTATCATTTTTTTAAATATTTTTTTATTAATTAGATATAATAAAAAATATTTTTTAAAATATATAATTTTAAAAATTATCAAATTATTTCGTAATTATATGATTTAGTAATATCGAACGAATACTAGACTTAACATGCACCGTGTGGCAAAGGGCTGGGAAGCGTGTCTTCACCTTAATAACGTACTTCTCGGATCCTAGAACTCGCCTCCTAAACCTAGTTATGATCCTTTTTATAAATAATCCGTACATACGCCTCTAACGTCACTGGTCAAAAATGAATAAATGTCTAAAATAATAGTGCTTTAAATTGTACCAAACCTCGAGTGGAGATATATCCTTGTGGTACATCAGGAAAACCAGCCGAGTCAGCATCCTCAAGAGTCTGGTGGCAACGGATAGATCCCCACCTTTGATTCCGGAGACGACGGCGGCGATGTCACCTTCCTCCCCCTCCCCTCTGCCTCCTCAGAGAAAGCCCGAAACCGCGACCGGCCTCCGTTCCTGCACACCGCCGGTCGCTCTTTGCAATCTCTCACCGCCAATATCCCTTTGGTACGGCTTATTGGTTAAGCCTGTGAAGCATTTTGCAATCCTTGGGAGGAGTTTTGCAGTCTTCATTTCATCATATTTGCCATAGATTACTTGAAATTTTCTACCTACGATCACGCTCAAAAAATATTTTTGGATTACAACCTTGAGGTATTTCCTCACGTAACCAGGAAATCATTTTCTTTTATAAAATTTAGGTTTTCCATCGCTGATTTCTATAGATTCAATTTGATATCGAATCCTATCTAAGATCAGACCATTCATTATGTTAAGTATGCGATCACATCCGACCATCTAGTCCTAATCTGGTCATGCTTTCAAAGGATTGTGTTTGATAACAATCAATTGTGAAGTAAGATTTGCCATTTATATCTATGTTTATTGATTCAACTTGGCTGTCAATTCCTCTCCAAGGCGAAATTTCTCCAAAACAAAAGGTAAATATTTCGAAAGAAAGGGTCATACATGGACTATAATGCACATAATTAAGTAATCTCATATATGAACTAGGTGGTTATCATGATCTTTGAATAGCTGATACATTTCATGGCTTGCATAGTTCAAGATCTTCCAATCTTCGTTGTGGCAGTTTCTTGGTATGATCAGGCACCATCTAAACTTATGCTTCGATTTTGGATGGCCTTGCTAAACAGGTAACTTAAAGACATAAACCTCGAAGAGTGATAATGAGTTTGATGAGAACAGATTTTCTAATGATGAAACCTGCATATGTCATTTATCTAGATCTTTGTTTATATGTGTAGTCAATGTACTTTGTGGGGTCTTTGGTGTTACAGAGGGATCGGGTAAGTGGCATTTGGGTATTGAAAATCTCGTGATGCTTTATCCTTGTTCCACCATCAAAATTTGAAGTTGAGCCTCAGAGCTAGGTGATAGAGGATGGAGGTCCAATCCATGAGTTCAAAAGGGTATCCAAATTTTATTGAGTTACCGTAAGTACCATAAGGATTGTAGTAAACTTTCCTTATATTTTGATATATCAACAGGGAGCAAATTCTGTTTCAATAGGTATTTTTGATAATTGAGACATTATGATAGAATCAAAAGAAGTGAGCAGTTGGAATTATTGTTTGATGCAGGCCAATTTTTTCCCCTCTTCTTTTTCTAATCGGTATGAGTTAAATAGTCAGAATCTTTTCTATATTTTTTTAAAGTGTTTATTTTCCCCCCTTTTTTTTAAACTGTGTCTGTCACAAAATTTTAGTAAGTTCAGCTTCAAGTTCCTTTCTCAGGGTTAATAAGTTTTCTAAATTTCAATATTTTTTGAATGGCATCTGTCTCCATAACTTCACGCCTGCATAAAACTTTTCTAGGGATTGCTTTTATTAAATTTGAATATGATTTCTGGAGTATTATGCAATATATCATGAGCTTAGGATTCCTAGCATGGTTGCTTTATGCTTAGCAGTCATGATATCAGCAATACATCATGCGCTTTCTTCCTTATGCAATCAATGCTTGGAACAATTTGGGAAAATAATGACAATTTTACAATAAGGAATCTGCAGAATTATACTTGTCAAACTAATGTCCTAAATATACTAAATTTGAAGTATTCCAGCTATTTATGCCATTTTTCTTTTGTTGTTCTGTATGCTCTATCTCTCAGGATAGTCATCTGATCATGAAACTTCTTTTCACGTTTCCTATCATTCATGTAATCTTTTTTTTACCAATGCTTGTGCTGTATTTTAGTTGACAGCATTTTGCTGAATGACAGGAATACCAAATTTCTGAAAGGCAACATGTGGATTCTGAACGACATAAATATGTAATTTTTGAACTTTATTTGCATATTCTTGATGTTTAAAATACCTTGTCTATGGGTCACCAAATTATATGGGACTTAACAGTAGATTGAAAATTTTTGGTGGATTCATTATTATGTCAAATACTACACTACATCAATTAAGTAATCAATTGAAGTACATTACTTTTCTTGCTGGAAATTTATTAAAGTTTTCTCAGATTTGCTTGATGCCAAAACATTACTTGATTATGCATACAATTTGTTTAATTGTTCCAAGTTTTATTTCTCTTTTTTCAGTTAATAGTTGTTTATATGAATGATCATGTTCTAATTTATTTTATGCGGATATGATGCCTATCTTATAATATAACTATCCAAAAATTGTATCTCTCTTGTACAGTAAAATGTGCATTTTTCATTGTGACGATTAGTTCATAGCATTTCATGTACTGATGACAGTGGTACTGCACCTTCGCAAGAACTGTATGAAGGCATTACTGGCACCTGCGTTGATAATGTTCTTTTTAATGAATGAGGGACTGCAGTCTAGCTGACATTTTTGGCTCTCTCATTTGCATATGTTGGACAACTGAATGTTCCAATTAGTGTGGTGGGTGCTTGCCGACTTGTTGTAGCTTATGAACATTTCAAGGCATGACTATGTTATCATTAGATTTTTAAGAAACTTTAGAATTTACTTTGCCTTTTTTCCTCTCTGAAAAAAAAGGAGAAAATTGTTCATCTTTTCTTAGAAACATATGTATATATTGGTGTCATGATATAGTCACTATGGGTAACACGGTGATTCTTGTTTAGGTTTCAGATTGGTACCTAGAGCACAAATAAAATTTAACATTGTCCTTTAATTTGAACATCGATTAATTTGGTAAAGAAAAGATGATGACTTTTTGTTTTTATTGTCTGGAAAACCTCAAGATACTTAAAAGTGTCTGGTACTTAAAACTAAGAGTACCTTGCATCACACCATGTGTTGGACACTTTTTGCTGACATCAGTAGGACACTTAAAGTGGAGTGTCTGGTTGTGTTATGTCATGCTGTGCCCTATTCAAGTGTCCAAAATTGTCAGTATTTCTCGACAGTTTAAAAATGGAATATCCAAGTAACATAGTCAAAAAATAGTAATTGAAGAAGTATTTTTGAAGTTCTTGTGAACCTTGATTGAAATCCTCACTTTGTGATCAAATTCTTAGGCATATTTCAGTGATTCAAGATGGGAATGGGAATTATGATACCAAATGTTATGACCTTGCTGGAGGTTGTTAAATGTAATTGGTCAAGTTGTTCAAATGCCATTGGTTATTTTATTAATTTTTTATTTTTTTTAAAAAAAAATTATTCTTAAAAGTTTTTTTTTGAAAAATTAATTTCAAGTTTATGTACTTGTTATAGTTTGTGCATGAGTGGTATTTGTCTTCCAGCTGAAACAGAAACGCATGTAAAATATTTATGTGATTATGTCTGGCTGTATAATTATATATTGATGCCAACTGTGGAGTTGATGCAATGGACCTACATCCTACCATTAGCAGTTTCTCTGCTAGAAACTAAGTTCTATGCTTATCATCTAAAAGACAAGAACCTTCAACACTACAATAATTTTTTTACTTGCCGCTGATGTTGCCAGAGATTATTAATATGCTTATGCAAATTGTATTGAACTCCTTCAGAGGACTCTCAGTTGTGTAACGTGGGAATTTTTGGTTCATTAGCTAGCTTTTTTGTCTTCTTCTAATTTATTTCACTTGTCCCCATTGTCTTACCGACTTCTATCTGCTCCTTCATACTTATCATAGTACTTCTACAAACCTTCTAAAATTGCTCCTTGCAAGAGAGAAAATTAAATTGTCCTCACCTGTTGAAAATCACTACTAAATTCCTTGCCATGCATTTATTATGTAGTTATAAGAGACAGTCACTACTTATAGATGACTATATAGTCCTTTTGCCATGTTTTTATATGTAGTTAATGTAGCAGTCTTTGCTCAGACTACTATTTCATCTTGGAAACCTTTGCTTTTGATGCATTGCAGGTTCAAGAAGTGCTTGATGAATTGGATCATTCTGGAATGCTGCTTAATGTGATATCTAAAGCTGTTGAAATTTCAGCTTGTTGATGTTGTTAGCAAGGACTTCAAGGAAACCAGTGGTTGCGAAAAGCCACTGGGATCCAACCAAAGGTTCATTTTCTGGTAGACTCATTTGAAGAAAGGTACATGTACCATCCATGAGATAGTACAATAACATTCAGGTTATGATGACTTGTCAGAAATGTGAGTTTATTTGTCGTTCACACTTGAATCACATCCCCTCATCTCACAATGTCACCTGACTGGTGTGTGCTTTGGCCAAGTTCTACCTGAACCTGACTTGAATGAGAACCAGCAAGGCTTGGGCCAGGCCCAAACATTAGACAGGCTTGAACTTATCAAGCCTGAATCTGGATTCCAAACCATTTAAAATCATCAGGCTGTGCCAGCATCAGAATTGGTCCTATGATCCTACTCTATTTCTTCGAAGTCCCATGCCAGTCCCCTGGTTAGTCTCGGTCCAAACTTATTTTGAGATTTGACCTTACACGGTCAGGTATAGCTTGCATCTCTAATTTTCAATTGCTGTCCAGAAGCTTCTGGGTGAGTTTGGTTCTTGGTGCCCCCAATATTAGGGGTTCTTCCATGTCCTCTCCAGTGCGTATGATTGATTATTGTTAGAATGGAATGAAGAGTATTTTGTTGGTTGATGAATAAAAAGTGGTTTACATCTCAAAATTGAATGGTTCCATGATTTACTCGAAAATTGCTGGCAGTTCAACTTTAGTGTCAGAAATTGAATTAGACTTATCAGTTGTCCAGGCATTTATGGTCCAAATGGTAATTTACAGTTATGGTGCATGTTTAAATTTGACTACATGTTAGTTAGCATGAAACTATAAACTGGATAACTTGAAACAGGTCATTGCCTATGACCTTTGCGATTTGATGTGGTCATACCCATGCAGATGTCAGTGTGGATTATTTTACATCTAAGCTGATGCTATTGGACAATATAGAAATGTCCATTGTGAGTGAAGAGGTACTGTCTGTACAGCTTAAGCTGAACATTGGGAGTGTTCTAATGACAGGTAAGTCTGTGTGACCTGTCTAAAGGGGTTGCCAGTTTTCCTTCATATAAGAGGGCTACATCAAATGATGCATAGGTCAACTTAAACCATTCGACTGATGGAATTATTTGATCCAAAGTTCAGGGCTATGATGTCGTGAGGACCCATATGGGCGTGTGTTTAGAGGAGATCTTGGATATTTATACAGGATCAAGGAACTCAAACAACACCTTTTGGCTAGCATTTTTGGTGAAGTCCTGGATTGTTACATATGTAGACTGCATTCAAGTTAGAAATTTATGTTCTGCATCCAGCAGCGGGTAAATAGTCATAGCATTTGATGTGTGGATGAAGAATCAATTAGCCGTAAACTAAAGTGTATTCTCATAGAAATCTGTCGGACTCGTGATTATAGCCATCTTTTGTTTTAGCTGCCATTTCTTAACTACCGAATCAAGGTTTTGTACGACAGGAATTCAGGGGATGACTGAGCCAGTATATGGAGGGGTAACAGGTCAAGCCATATGCTACCTGTAGTGCTTGAAGTGGAATGTAAAGGCTTTCCAATACAGGCTAAGGGATTATTCAGTGTTAAGGCAGCAAGAGAAACCTGCTTAGACTCCTATTTTTGGCTTGAGCATTTTTCTTATTTTGCTCCATCCTTGTGTTTTCATCACAAAAATTCTTTTCTTGGCACTCTGTTACATGTTGTTTTAGGGAGATGGAAATTAGTTTGGAGGTTGGGCTATGGATGTCTTATATAGTGTCTTCAATTGACTTTAATTTTGGCCACAATGGGATTTAGCTCTTTCCAAATCTAAATACCATCCCCGCCTCCCCACTCTAATGGTGTGATTCAGTCCCAGGATTCTGGTGCAACTCAGTGGCCAGGGTTATTAGAAATCAAGGCACCATATATTCATTGCAGAGTGTCCAAACTGGTGGTGCTCACAAAAATCTTAATGCGAGGAATGCGTTATCCATGTCAGAGATCTGTAACAAAATCGATAAAAAGAAGTTGCTTTTCATATAATATGATCTTTGGTGGCATGTTAATGTCTTCTTATGGATGGTTGTTACTCCCTTTGGTACGTGTCAGCATACTTGTATCAAGAGCATTGATAAAGAGATCTTATTAGCCAGGTTCCAAATTTCTCTTGCCCCATCTGCTTTGTCATTTACTAAGTGAGCTGCCTCTTGTTTTTAGGTTATTGAAATATTGTCCTCTACATGTTTAAAGGCATGCAGCCTTGTTTTTAAATAGAGATCACACTTTGTTGTCTTCTGTTTGTGCGCATGCTGGGACCTTAGTTTCTTGTGCTATTTTTTTTTTCAGTGGTGGATGATGATTTCAGGAGCGCCGCTTCAGTTTCAAAGGCAGCTATGTCCACTAATGATGTTGCTGTCTTGGAAGATGCTGATAATGACCAGCTTGATCTCAATGCGGCGCTTCAGGACTCGTTTTAAATGAAAATGCTGAAGGCAATCATGGCCAGTCAACAAATCAAGCTGATTTTCAGTTCCCTTTTGGCAGCTGGTTTCAAAATCGGTGGTCAGAGAAACATGGAATACAGCAAATACTAGGATCAAGAATGAGGTTTGCTATTGTTGTCCATATTCCCAATATGTGAAGTTTCCTATAATTTGAATATGATTACTTTATCTTCGCTACCATGCAGCAAGGATGGAGATTGTATCAATGAAATTTCTCTGAACTTGCTACTCCTGAAGGTTACAATGGTTGGCATCTCAATATTTGATTGGAGGCAGATGAGCAGAGCCAGCTTGAAGAAGACAATGGCAGACCTGATAGAGGAGCTTGAGTAAGCGAGTCAAAAATCAACAAAATTTAATGAAGACAAGGATCCCCTGGTTGTGGCAAATGTGGGTGACTATTATCACAGGTGTGAATCTCCTCGAAGGCCTTTCTTGGAAGAGAATCAGCCAGAATCACATCCTTACATCATATTCCATGAATATGCATTGCACCATACACTGGATCTTACACAAGCATCACATTTTGATCCGTTACTGATCCCACCACTGCCGACCCGAAAGATCCATGCCACTTACAGCAGGTGGTTCCACTGCCACATGGATTTGTGGGAACCACTGATCTTTGCTATTTATTCTTCAGCCAATTCAGGAAAACCATGTGAAGTCTTGGTGCAAGTGATTGGAATAGCTATGAAGCATCTCCACTGTTTAGTGCAAGTGATTTGATAATACCATAACAATGTAGCCACATTCAGGTGCCTACAACTCACACTTTGTGGGCCCAAGCAATGTTAGTGCATTATGGAACCATAAGTGCAAGTGGTGCTTGGCCCGGTTACTTTTTGTCTCGTGGTCCTTGATAATTAATACTATACTATATGTTATGCTTGCTTCCCATGGAATGGTTAAGAAGTTATTAACGGTTGCTAAGTGTCACTAAGTATCTGGCCCTTCCATGTTTATTGGGTCTTCTTTGAAACACAAACATATAAGGTATCTGTCCTTCGGCCTTCTAGAAATCAAGGGAGGATCCATTCAGCATGGAAAGGGGCTTTTAAGCATTGATGCGATGAATTAATAGTTTGCTGCACCAATCTCAGATTCCTTTCCTGTTTTTTACTTTTTGTAATGCGGTGATTCTAATTCCCACCGTTGCCATATGCTATCAGGACAGCACAAGGATTGATTGGAAGAAAATTTATAACAATGACTATATTTGGATTCTGAGAGGATCTTGGGGTTCATGGCCGCCCACAAGGAGAGACAATGGGGAGTGGGGGGGCGTTGCTGTGGCTTAAGTGGAACCCTCCTTTCCCTCCCCTTTAGCCAGAATTCCACTAGAAAGTGGCATGCACTTTTGACGGATGTAGAAAGTGATTGGCTGGCTGTACGTGCATCACATTGAGAGGAAGAGGAGAGTCCCATGTTTTTGAGTCTGATGAGTGCCAGGTTTCAAGTTCCACCACCCGCCAACTCTTTTCAGTTTTCTTATATATATATATATATATACAGTCTATTAGGATAAGTTTTTGAACTAATTATCGATTGGATCATGACCACGGCTGAGTTGATGGACCAGTTCAGTCATGAAACAACACGTGGTTCAATTGTGGACCTGGTTTAACCAATAACCATCCAAGTTTTTAAGGTACTTGTAGATGGACATAGTAGATCGGATTCAACTGAGTCTAGATAAAAGCATATTAGAAGATAATTTCTTCCGGTCTGAACTGTTACCAATTCATAAGATATTATATCCGTACATCCACATGGATATAAATGGGTAACTATAATCTGCATGGATAAAATTTAGTACTGTTGTCTCACATGGTTGGAGAATTTTGCTACAGTTTACAGGAGATTGGTGAGAGTTGTAGGAATCAAAGCGATCATCGATCGTGGAGTCATAATAAATTTTGGAAAGCATATTCGGTGAATTTGAAAGGTATGCTGCTAATACAACTAG
>QRFJ01000067.1:1058069-1063069 GCA_006176705.1 Cocos nucifera | reverse complement strand
CCCCTCCGACGGCGTTTCCACAGCTACGCCCCCCTCAACGCCCCGAAGGCTCAAGTGCTGCTGGAGATCAAGGGACGACTTCCGGAGCCGGAGAGGATGCATTCCCATCCCAGAAAACGCAACCCCAACAAGTTCTGCCTTTACCACCGTGACCACGGTCACGATACCGAGGAGTGCATCCAGCTCCAGGACGAAATCGAGGAGCTGGTCCGGCGGGGCAGGCTTGGCCGATTCCTGCGAAGACGATCTAAAGAGCAGGAAGATCGGCCGAGAATGTTGCCACCGATTGGGGAAGATCGGCAGGAGGACCGGCCGTCTCTTGGCGTCATTAACACCATCTCGGGAGGACCGCAGCAGGGAAAGACCGACGAACCCGAGGGATCGGCAAAGAGGCAGAGGACCTCGGAGCCCGTGACCTTCACCGAGGCAGACGCCCAGGGGATCAGATTTCCGCACAACGACGCGGTTGTAATCTCTTTTAAACGTCGCTGATTATGATGTACGCCGCGTTTTGGTGGATAATGGAAGTTCGGCGGACATATTGTTTTACGATGCCTTCTTAAAAATGTCCCTACCTGACGCCCGCTTAGGACCTGTAAATTCCCCCCTGGTGGGATTTGCTGGACACGCCGTTCCGGTCGAAGGCATGGTGACTTTGGCAGTGACGGCGGGCCAATCCCCAAAATCAGCCAAGGCGCGGATCGACTTTTTTGTCGTAAGGACCCCGTCCGCCTATAATGCAATCCTTGGGCGACCAGGCCTTAACGCGCTACGGGCGGTAGTATCAACCTACTACTTAAAGGTGAAATTCCCGACGAGCCATGGAGTCGGCGAAGTCAGAGGAGACCAAGCCCTGGCAAAGTACTGCTACTCAATCGCCCTGCGCGAGGGAGACCGGCCCGACCCTTGCCTTGTTGACAGACTGGACGTCCGCGACGACCTCACTGAAGAACGGGGCGAACCTGCGGAAGACCTCGTCCCTGTGTCCTTACGCGATGGAGACCCGGGGCATGAGGTGCGATCGGCTCCAACCTAGCGGCCGAGGTCAAGGGACAGCTCGTCGCCTTCCTCAGAAGGAATGCAGACGTCTTCGCCTGGGCCCCGGCAGATGTACCGGGGATCGACGCCGATGTCATAGAACATCGGCTGGCCATCGACCCAAGGCACCGACCCGTCAGAGAAAAAATTACGCCGCCAAGCCCCAGAAAGACAGAAGGCGGTAGCCGAAGAAGTGGATAAGCTCCTTGAAGCTGGACTCATCCGGAGGTCAACTACCCGACCTGGGTCTCGAACGTGGTCCTCGTCAAAAAAGCAAACAACAAATGGAGGATGTGCGTCGACTTCAAGAAGCTGAACAAAAGCCTGCCCAAAGGACAGCTACCCCCTGCCGAGGATCGATCAGCTGGTGGACGCAACCTCAGGCCACGAGCTCCTTACTTTCATGGACGCGTTTTCTGGTTTAAACCAGATACGCATGGCGCCCGAGGATGAAGAAAAGACCACCTTTATTACTGACCGAGGTCTCTATTGTTACAGGGTCATGCCTTTCGGACTCAAGAATGCAGGAGCACTTACCAGCGCTTGGTCAACAAGGTCTTCAAGGGGCAGATCGGCCGCAACATGGAGGTGTACGTGGACGACATGCTGGTCAAAAGCCGAGCCTCGACAGACCACCTCGCCGACCTTGAAGAAACTTTCGGTGCGCTTAGGAGGCACAAGATGAAGTTGAACCCGACCAAAATGCGCCTTCGGCGTGACCTCCGGAAAATTTTTAGGATTCATGGTGTCGAAACGCGGAATCGAGGCAAAATCCCGAGAAAATCCGAGCCATCCAGGAGATGACTGCCCCGAAAATAATTAAGGAAGTTCAGCGCCTGGCTGGGAAGGTGGCGTCCTTGAACCGCTTTGTCTCAAGGTCGGCCGAGCGGTGCCTGCCTTTCTTCCAGGTCCTCAGGCGATCGAAAGATTTTTGCTGGACAGCGGAGGTGCAAACAGGCATTCGAAGAGCTTAAAAACTACCTCGGCGCGCCTCCACTGCTGGCAAAGCCCGAACCTGGAGAAGGGCTGCTCCTATACCTAGCTGTCTCTCCAATGGCCCTGGCGGCTGTCCTGGTCAGGGAAGATGCGAAGGCGCAGCAACCAGTCTATTACGTGAGCCGGGCCTTGAGGGACGCGGAAACCAGGTACTCCAAGTTAGAAAAACTAATTTACTGTCTTCTGATCGCAGCCAGGAAGCTCCGACCTTACTTTCAGGAGCATACCATCACGGTCCTCACGGACCAACCATTAAGAGCCGTCCTCCACCGCGCAGACGCTTCAGGAAGAATCGCCAAATGGGCGATCGAGCTCACGGAGTTCGACATCAATTACCGGCCCAGGCCATCGATCAAGGCTCAGATACTGGCGGACTTCGTGCTGGAATGCACCGCACCAGTTGAAGCCGAGCTTGAATCAAGCGAGACTATCATCAGTGGGAGACCAGGCCCCGACGAAGCCGAGCTGTGGCGGTCGAGCTTCCCTGAAGAAAGGGCCGACCTCCTTGAAGGCGCCTGGGTTCTGCATGTGGATGGCTCATCCAACTCTAGCGGGGCCGGCGCAGGCTGGTCCTGGTTAGCCCGAGGGGATCGTCACCGAGTACGCATTGCGCTTCGAGTTTCCACAACCAACAATGGGGCCGAGTATGAAGCGCTGATAGCCGGGCTGCAGATAGCCAAGGAATTGAAGGTGGGTCGGCTTCAAGTCTATAGCGATTCCCAGTTGGTGGTCGGTCAGGTCGGCGGCAGCTACGAGGCGCGGGGAGGAAAGCATGGTGATGTACCTCGGGAAGGTGAAGAACTTAATACCAGCCTTCGACAGCTTCGACATTCGGCACATCCCAAGGACCGGGAATACAAGGGCCGACCTCCTCTCCAAGTTGGCCACCTCTGCCCCGGCCGAACTACCAAAAGAGGTGTTTCTGGAAACTCTGAAGCGCCCGACCACCGAAGAACCTCCGGCCATCCTGCGGACGGACTTCGAGCCAGCTGGATCGATCCGCTAATCGCCTACCTCGAAGAAGGGGTTCTCCCCCACGACCGGAGAGAAGCTCGGAAGCTCAGAGTCAAGCCTCCCGCTACTCTTGTACGAGGGAAGTTATATAAAAGGTCGTACTCCCTCCCGTTGCTGAGGTGCCTCCGACCCCTGAGGCCTGCATCGCGCTACAGGATGTCCACGAAGGACTCTGCGGAAGTCACGCGGGAGCCAGATCCCTATCGCAAAGACTACTTCGGCAAGGGTACTACTGGCCGACCCTACTTCGTGATTCCACGAAATACGTGAAGAGGTGTGACCGCTGCCAGAAGAACGCCAGCGTGCAAAGGCAGCCGGCATCCGAACTCACTCCGCTCACTGCACCCTGGCCCTTCGCGCAGTGGGGGATGGACATCCTCGGCCCCTTCCCAACAGCATCCGGACAACGGAAGTTCCTCCTGGTCGCGATCGACTACTTTACCAAGTGGGTCGAGGCGGAACCACTAGCGAAGATCACCGAGGCCAAGGTGCAGGACTTCGTCTGGAAGACGCTGATCTGCCGGTTCGGTCTGCCCCGAGCTCTCATAACGATAATGGGCGACAGTTCGCTGGAGCCCGGTTTGCCGAGTTCTGCGAAGGACTAAACGTCTCCCACTACTTCACATCGGTGGCTCATCCGCAAGCCAATGGGGAAGCCGAAGTGACCAATCGGACCCTGCTGCAAGGCCTCAAGACGAGGCTCGACAGGGCAAAAGGGGCCTGGGTAGACGAACTACCACGTTCTCTGGGCATACCGAACAATGCAGAGGGTACCGACCGGCGAGACACCCTTCGCCTTGGCCTTCGGCACCGAGGCAGTCATCCCGATCGAGCTCAAACTCCCGTCTGCTCGAATCGTGGGCTTCAACGAGCAACTCAACTCCCAGGACCTCAGAACCAACCTCGACCTGCTGGAAGAAAGGAGGGAGGCAGCCCGCATCCGAATGGCCGTCTACCAGCGGAAGGTGGCTCGGTATTACAATTCCAGAGTCAAAGCAAGGCGTTCAGAGTTGGGGACTTAGTGCTCCGACGAGCAGCCGTCTCCCAGCCCCAGAATCAAGGAAGCTCGTCCCAAATTGGGAAGGTCCGTACGAAGTGGTAGAGGTCATCCGACCTGGGTACCTATCGCCTAAAGGAGCTCGGAGGACTAGCTTCCCCGACCTTGGAACTCAGAAAACCTGAGAATGTACTACCAGTAGTTTCCCTCAATAAAACCTTGTTGCTCGACACTATCGTTCAGGGTCACTGGGAAAAAAGCGAGCGGAAATGCCCCCACAGGCTAGGACAGGAGGAGAACCTCGTCCTGGCACGAGCAAAGTTAAAGGCCCCGTTCGCAAAGGACGGGCATGGGGGGAGAAGCGAGGACGACGGTCCTCATGTGCCCCCACAGCCGGCTTAGGAACAGGAGGAGAACCTCGTCCTGGCACGAGCAAAGTCAAAGGCCCCGTTCGCAAAGGACGGGATGGGGGGAGAAGCGAGGACGACGGTCCTCATGTGCCCCCACAGCCGGCTAGGAACAGGAGGAGACCTCGTGGCACGAGCAAAGTCAAAGGCCCCGTTCGCAAAGGACGGGATGGGGGAGAAACGAGGACGACGGTCCTCATGTGCCCCCACAGCCGGCTTAGGAACAGGAGGAGAACCTCGTCCTAGCATGAGCAAAGTCGAAGGCCCCGTCCACGAAGGACGGGATGGGGGGAGAGGCGAGGACGACGGTCCTCATGTGCCCCCACAGCCGGCTAGGAACAGGAGGAGAATCTCGTCCTAGCGCGAGCAAAGTCGAAGGCCCCGTCCACAAAGGACGGGATGGGGGGAGAAGCGAGGACGACGGTCCTCATGTGCCCACAGCGATAGGAACAGGAGGAGAACCTCATCCTAGCGTGAGCAAAGTCGAAGGCCCCGTCCACCAAGGACGGGATGGGGGAGAAGCGAGGACGACGGTCCCCATGTGCCCC
>QRFJ01000067.1:984430-1057069 GCA_006176705.1 Cocos nucifera | reverse complement strand
CTTCTGTTGAAGTTGTAGCTCGAAAAAAATTTTATCTTCTTTTGAAGCTTGAAAGCTCGAAGGAAGATCTTATCTTCTGTTGAAGGTTGAAGAAGATCTTATCTTCTTATTGAGGTTGATTCTGTATAGCCGAAGGTTGTAAGAGATCTTATCTCCTATTGTTGAGGTTGAAGTTGAAGCTCGAAGAAGATCTTATCTTCAGCCGAGATTGTAGGAGATCTTATCTCCTATTGAAGTTGAAGCTCGGGAAGAGATCTTATCTCCAGTCCGAGGTTGTAGGAGATCTTATCTCCTATTGAAGTTGAAGCTCAGGAGGAGATCTTATCTCCAGCCGAGTCGGGGCTTCTCTTCTCACCTCATCTAAAATGAACGAGGTCTTCAACTTTGTTCACGTTAGGATGAGGTTCTCCTTCTATTTCCTAATGGATTGTAGGGGCACATAAGGACCGTTGTCGGAGCCTCTCTCCTCATCTCGTCTAAAATGAATGAGATCTTCGACTTTGCTCACATTAGGATGAGGTTCTCCTCCTATTTCCTAATGGACTGTAGGGGCACATTAGGGCCATTGTCAGGGCCTCTCCCCTCATCTCGTCTAAAATGAACGAGGCCTTCGACTTTGCTCACGTTAGGACGAGGTTCTCTTCCTGTTCCTAATGGACTGTAGGAAAATATTACGGCCGTTGTTAGAGCCTCTCTCTTCATCTCGTCTAAAATGAATGAGTTCTTCGACTTTGCTTGCATTAGGACGAGGTTCTCCTCTTATTTTTAATGGGCTGTAGGGGCATATTAAGGCTGTTATCAAGGCCTCTCTCCTTATCTTGTCTAAAATGAACGAGACCTTCGACTTTGCTTATGTTAGTTTTGTTAAAGCTCGGAGGAGATCTTATCTTCAGTTGAGGTATAAGAGATCTTATCTTCTATTGAAGTTGAAGCTTAGAAAAGATCTTATCTCCATCCGAGGTTGTAGGAGATCTTATCTTCTATTGAGATTGAAGAAATTCTATCTTCTATTAAAGCTCGAGGAAGATCTTATCTCCAGTCGAGATTGTAGGAGATCTTATCTCCTGTTGAAGCTGAAGCTTGGGGAAGATCTTATCTTCAGTCGAGGTTGTAGTAGATATTATCTCCTATTAAAGTTGAAGCTCGGAGGAGATCTTATCTCTAATCGAGTCGAAACTTTTTTTTTTACCTCATCTAAAATGAACGAGGCCTTCAACTTTGTTCACGTTAGGACGAGGTTTTTCTTCTATTCCTAATGAATTGTAGGAGCACATAAGGATCATTATCGGGGCCTCTCTCCTCATTTTGTCTAAAATGAATGAGATCTTCGACTTTGCTCACATTAGGACGAGATTCTCCTCCTATTCCTAATGGACTATAGGGACACATTAGGACCGTTGTCAGAATCTCTCTCCTCATCTCATCTAAAATGAATGAGGCTTTTGACTTTGCTTACATTATGACGAGGTTCTTCTCCTATTTCTAATGGACTATAGGAGTATATTAGGGCCATTGTCAGAGCCTTTTCTCTCATCTCATCTAAAATGAAACGAGGCCTTCGATTTTGCTCACATTAGGATGAGGTTCTTCCTCCTATTCCTAACGGACTAAGGGACACATTAGGATCGTTGTTGGGGCCTCTTCCCTCATCTCATCTAAAATGAACGAGACCTTCGACTTTGCTCACGTTAAGACGAGGTTCTCCTCCTATTCCTAATGGACTATAGAGGTACATAAGGGCCGTTGTCGGAATCTTTTCTCTCATCTCATCTAAAATGAATGAGGTCTTCGACTTGCTCATGTTAGGATGATGTTCTTCTTCTATTCCTAACATGATCATTTTTGGTTGCTTCTTTTCTGTCATTACATAATTTTTGCACCAAAAAATAATAATATTGAAATGAAGGAGTTTTATTGAAGAAAAATTACTGGCAGTACATTCTTAGATTTTTTTGAATTTCAAGGACGTGGGAGCGTTGTTCCTCCGAGCTTCTTCAGATGATAAGCTTTGGGTCGGACGACCTCTTCTATTTCATACTGGCCTTCCCAATTTGGGACAAGCTTTTTCTGGCTCTGAGGCTAAGAGATGGTGGCTCATCGAAGCACTAAGTTTTCAAGAGATAGTATTGATGATATCGAGAGACGATCGATCTCCTTATTATTCCTTCCTTCTTGGTGGTTCTGACTGCGGCAGTGTCCTCGATCGATCTTCTCTTGCTTCAGGCCAACGTCTGTGGAGCATTGAGGGGGACGTAGTTGTGAAACCTTCTGAAAGAAGAATTTTGTCGTGTCCTTCTATCGGGGCTTCTTTGACGATGAGCTTGAGGAGAAGTTCAGGCTCGCTTGCACTCATGGAAAGTCCGTGAGCGTGGTTGAACTTTGTTCGACCCTCCATCAGCTGCGGATTTATTAGACTCGTCCGTCCGCCACTCTCCTATGGCTTTCTCATTCTTTAATTTGAAGATTTCTTTCACTCGGACATATCCTTCAGTCCGAGCTAGCAGATCGATAAAGTTTCTACGGTACTTCTTCTCTAGGAAGAACAGCAAATCATTCTTCTGAAAGCCATCCTTGAGCGCGACCATTGTAATAGACTGATCCAGATTTTAGACCTCCAATGCAGTAGCATTAAACTAGATGACATAAGTCTGGATAGATTCCTCCTCCTTCTGTTTGATATTCATCAAAAAATCTGAATCTCGATGAAAATGTCGGCTGCTAACGAAGTGAGTCACAAACTAATGACTCATCTGATCAAAAAAGAAGATCGTACCCAGCTTCAACATCGAGTATCAATTTTTTGCTAATCTCTTTAAGGTAGAAGAAAAAGCTCAGCATAAGATGGCATCCGATGCGCTATGAAGCAACTTCATGGTCTGAAAGATCTTTAGGTAATCTACCGGATCAGAGGTTCCATTATAGCTTTCAAATTGAGAAAGCTTGAAGCTCGATGGGATGGACTCTTGCATAATCCTCTAAGAAAAAGGAGGATCAGTGCAAATATTATTATCATGTGAGGAGAGAGTATGACGGAGCTCTTCGATTCATCGGCTCATTTTCTGGAGTCTTTGATTCAAGAGATCTTCATAATCGTTGATCTCTAGAGTTTTCTAGTGGAATGGAGGTAAAGCTCCCCCTGAGTCGAGCCATGGTCCAAGCAAGGACTCTCCATCCTTTGCTTTTTCTTTTTGAAGGTCACCGATCGGCTAGCCCAAGTCGACCGTCCTCCGATCAGATCATGGGGCTCCGGAGAAGTCTGCTCCAACCGAATTGATGTCGGAGCCTGACGATGTATGGCCTGCACCGTCTCTGTGAGATCGCAAACCTGCTCGTCCAACAGGTTGAACTGCCCCGCATCCACCATGGCTGTAGGTGGCGCTTGAGTATTGAAGCTGAAGTGGGAGCTAATAAATCTGGATGAAATTTGGCTGCAGAGGAGTTGATCGTCGGATCGAAGCTTTTCTAGAAGGCATTTTTTTTCAGGAAGAATACTAGAGAGGAAGAAGAGAGATCGCTACGGAGCATTCCTTTAAGAACAAGAAAACTTCAGGAATAGAGGAGCCCCTCCTAACTCCAATCTTATTGGTATAAAATTTGGTTGACGTCGGATTGAGCTGAAGTTGGAGAAGAAGAGGTCACCGTCGGTGATCTGCAAAATAAAATTTCATTCAGAGTCGGTGGTGGTAGCTTCGGTAGGATCCTCCGACGATCAAGTTAGCTCTTCTGATCAATAGAAATGGAGTGCTCAGACAAGAATTTAGTAGAATTTTGAAAAAAAAAGGAGAGCTTAGAGAAAACGTATCTGAAGGGTCTCTTTTATAGACGGAGCCTATATAGCCGTAATCATTCGGTAGTGGGCTGCTCGGGGTCATGTAGAATTTATTATCGTAACCATCCGATAATGGGCCGCTCGAAGCCACGTGAAATTTATTATGGAGAGAGGTATCGTCCGTTCGTTGAGATTTAATAGTCGAAGTTCGGAGGAAGCAGGCGTTGGTTGGTGAAGAGCTTTGACATATATCAATTTCAGAGGAGTTCGGACTCCTAATGAAAATACGACTAGAAGGGATCATTCGAAAGGAATACTACTTAAAATCTGAAAGTAATTCGCTGAAAAAATTCGGATGGAGTTCGACTGAAGAAGAAGTCCGAAAAAAATTTGGCTCCTGAAGGAATCTGATTAAAGGAGAAGTCCGAAAGGAGTTCGGCTGCTGGATGAATTCAACTGAAGAAGAAATCTGAAAGAAGTTCGACTCCTGGAGGAATCCGACTAAAGGTGAAGTCCAGAAGGAGTTTGGTCGCTGCAGGAGTTTGGAAGGGGTTCGACCGCTGGAGGAGTTCGACTATTGGAGGAGTCCGAAAGAAGTTCAGCTTTTAGAGGAGTTAGGCCGCTGGTGGAAGAATTTTCGATCGAAGCTCTTCCATAATTATCAGTTACATTAGGCTAAGCATCAGACTGAACTTCGGCAGGAGCAAAATTTATCCCCAACATATAATAAATAAAAATTTTATGTTTATTATCTGATGTTTGTATTTATTTCAAATGTCACGTCAACTTTTTTGCTTTTTTTTTTTAACACATTGAGTCAGCTAACAGCGCTCCATTTGCTTTTAGGGGCCTTTTGGAGATGTTCGTCCATCCAACGATCGAAAATCCGATCGAATATGGATTGTAATTCGGTCGACTAGAGCCTAGTCTATATATATATATATATATGAGATAGATTGGGCTCAGAGATGTTAGGCTGATGTGGCTTTGTTTAAAGCAAAAAAAAAAATTCCACATTGAATGGGAGATGGGATTTGTGTGGCTTTTTTTTTGGATAAAGTGGTTTTTGGAAAAAACAAAATAGTGCCGCAATGGGATATGAGATACGAAAGAGAAGCTCCCTCATTATAATCTATGTGAGATGATTTTGAAAATAATAAAAATAAATTCTTTCATCTCTCTCGTCGATAAAATACATATTCATTCTCTCCTTCTTTCTCTGTTTCTCATTGGCAGAACACTTCTTATTCCCTATCTCCCTCCAGTGCAAACATCTCTTATATCCTCTCTATCCAATGCAAACACCTCTAATTCCTACTCTTCCCTCTCTCTGGCAAAATACATTTCATTCTCTCTCCCTCTATTTCTCACTAATAGAACACCTCTCTTTTCCTCTCTCTAGCGTAAACATCTCTCATTACCTCTCTCTTCAGTGCAAACATCCCTTATTCCCTCTCTCTATCTTTGATGCAAATGCCTCTCATCTCGACCCTCTCTCTCTATCTTTCTCTCCAATCGAAACACCTCTCATTCTTTCTCTCTATCCCTCTGAAACTCTCTCTCTCTCTAATTAGAACTGTGGCCCATCCTCTTATTTTCTCTTCCCCACTCTCCTACTTATCTCTCTATTTTATCGAAATAGTCCACCCAAGATAACCCCCTTTGTCTTGCAAGCCGACAGAATGAAATTGTTCTTTGCTAATTAAGTGCAAGATATATTTTAAGTATTATTATTTCATTATAGGATATATATATATATATATATGATATTTTAATAAATAAGTATAAGATAATAAATAAAATTTGATAATATAGTTTATTTTATCTATAGATTATCATATAATATTTTAGTTATTAGTGTATATTGAAAAAGCTTAAAATCTCCTTCTAACATTATCTTGTTTTAACCTAGTAAAGTAGTTTCAATATTTTTGTCATTTATCCATTATGTAGAGACTTTTCTATTATGAAAACCTACTGATATTTTAATTCATTAGTGAGTAGACGGTTAGATTTTGAAAATTTGATTCATTGGATAAAAATTATTACTATGATATAAAAATAATCATGTTTACTATATTTATTAATATATTATTTAGATAAAAAGAGTATTTATTAAAAAAAATTTATTCTTGGGAAGAAAGTAAAAAGTTCTTTTATCAGTATCGTTTGATAAAGTCATTTAAATGTTATCAATAAAATTGAAACTTGAGACTTATTAATTAAAAAAAAATTTAACATTCAATAATTATGCATATATTTGTGTGAATGATAAATGATTAACTTTTAGCATGAGTTATAATTTATAGCTATATCTTTGATTTTACTTACTATAATACTTATTTTTAATAGAATAACATCGATTTAAATTTGATATATAATACGGTCTCAATTTGATATGCACCAGTAAAATTGATTTATGTATTTAAGTATTGCTTATATTAACTCTATTTTATTATCGGTATTTAAATTGAATTACATATATCATGGATGTGGAAAGTATGTACGATGATAATATAATAGCTATCTTCAACACACGAACTACTTTTGTAGAGGAAGGAAATAATGTGCATGATTATATTTTACTTTATGACATTCCCAACTCATTCAATAATGATCATATAGAGAGGGTTATAATATTCAAACATGCAAGACAAATGTTAGTAAAATCTACATCTTCATAATTAATTGATATTTATATAATTTTAAGAAAATCTTTTTTAG
This sequence comes from Cocos nucifera, assembly GCA_006176705.1. Lineage (NCBI taxonomy): Eukaryota > Viridiplantae > Streptophyta > Magnoliopsida > Arecales > Arecaceae > Cocos > Cocos nucifera. The sequence continues at coordinate 1,050,576 of QRFJ01000067.1, read as the reverse complement.
TGACTTACTCAATAATTGTATTTTATGTAGGTAGATGATTTCAAAGCCTATATTAGGAGCAGTTCATCTAAAAAAGAAAAATTCGACGACCATGTAGGTTTACCAGTGTTTTAGATCATATGAAAATTAACTTTGTTATGGATATTGTTTTGAGTTGGATGGTTGTTATATGTAAATGAGTGTATATGATTTATTTCGTCAGTAACAAGTAAAGATATATGGTTGTATATAGTTTTAAATAAATGTATAACTCTTACACAATAATATGATTTGTTCCGTGAGATTTTTTTGTATCTAATGTTACATTGATGCATGGTTGTGAAGTTCAAATTTTTACTTTATGGGTTATATTATTTTTTTTTTACTGAATGGTGTAAGATAAATACAAAATCTATCAAAATAAATACAAATGTCATATAATAAATATAAACTACATATAATAAACAGGAACTATTAAAATACATACAAATCAACCAAGAATAAATATAAATACTAAATAATAAATATAAACTAATATAAGATAAACACAAACTATCCTAGACTACTCTCTGTCTTTAGGAACCCATGACCGAATAAATACTAAGTGAACTAGAATAAATATAAATATCATATAATAAATACAAATTACATATAATAAATAATAATTTTGTTAAAATAAACATAAATCCTGCAGAATAAATAGAAACTTAAGATCCATAAATTGGATGATTCAAAAATTCTTTCATAATAAATATTAAAAAATAAATAAATACTAACTCTTAAAATAAATATAAATTATTTTAAAATAAATATAAATTTTAAATAATAAATACAGACTAGAACAAAATAAATATAAATTATTTCAGATTGCTCTCTGCCTTTATGAATCTACATATATAGTAAATATAAATTATATATAATAAATATAAATTTTATTAAAATAAATATAAATTTTATAAAATAAATATAAATTTGGGGATCATAAGTTAGATGATCTAAATTTTTTTTTTTAAAGAGCCATTATTCAGGGCCGATAAGAAAGCCAACTAACTGATCCCGCGTGTGGTGCACGCGTCCAGTCCCTTTTTGCTCCCGCGTCACGGTGGCTGCAGCCTCCGCAGCGAGGTCTTCAAAATATTTAATTAGCGTGCGAATATCACAGTTAACAAAATTATATCTTTTTCTGAGGTCCGAGGGCCTCCGCGCGTCGAAGTGGGTGGAAGCGACGACTTTTTTTTTTTATAATTATTTTTCTTCTCACAGCTCTAACCTTTTCTCAGCCTCTCACTTCTCACCCCTTTGACATTTCCCAAAAGTCAAGTGGGAAACCCGACACCAGTTTCCGGCCTTTGAAAAACCATGCCCACCTCCACCAAACCCCCCTCTTCGCCCTTTCCCCCTTCCTCTATAAATTCCAAAACCGCTTCGCTCCCCCTCTCCCCCGTCCTCTCTCTCTCTCCAAAAAAGTCAGCGCCGCTCCGTCCTCCCCTCTGCCGCTCCGACCTCTTCTCTCTTTGTTGCCGCTGCTATCGTCCTCGAAACGGCTACATAGCTCGACTCCGGAGCTCAGATCTCGGGCCAAGCGTGAGTTTCGAGGCACAGTTTTTCCTTGGTTTGGTTTGTTTTGTTCTGTTCTCCGCGGTGGCGATGGACAACGACAACTGGGATCTCTACGCGGTAGTGCGGAGCTGCCGGTTTACGGGGCCGCCGGCGACGACGGACCTCTTCTCTTTCTCCCCTCCGTTCTCGGGTCTCAAAGCGGAGGAGGAGGCATGGCCGGTAGAGGGAGAAGATGCCTGCGGCGGCGGCCTCCCCTTTTTTTTCCCGGATATGTTGGACACCCAGAACGTTCTCCAGGAGCTGGAGGAGCTCTGTAAGCCCTTCTTCCCCAAAACCCAGCAGCAATCACAGCAGAGCGGCCCTTCCTCGCCGCCGTCCCCCGCCGTGGGGGCCCTCCAGCACAGCAGGCAGCCCCACCGCCCCCTATCCCAGATTCCCCGCGCCAAAAGAAGGTAAGTGCGCCACCCACCAATTTCCTTCCATTCCCTTCTAATTATAAGTCACTCGTCTAGAAAAGAAAAAATGAATGTTTGGCTAAAAAAAAAATGGGGTCTTGATGTGAATACCAGGAAGAACCCGCAGAAGAGGGTGGTGTGCCATGTCCCTGCCGACGGTCTCTCCTCCGATATGTGGGCCTGGCGGAAGTATGGCCAAAAACCCATAAAGGGCTCGCCTTACCCTCGGTTAGTGATCCATCTGTTCCTCCTGGTTCCTTCTTCTATTTATTTTTGGCTTCCAAAGAGAAGAAAAGAGCCAACTTTTTCGGTGGCTTCTCTTGAAACAGGGGATACTATAGGTGTAGCAGTTCCAAAGGCTGCTTGGCGCGGAAGCAGGTGGAGCGCAGCCGGACAGACCCGGCCATGTTCATCATCACCTACACCGCCGAGCACAACCACCCGTTGCCCACCCACCGCAACTCCCTCGCCGGCAGCACCCGCCACAAGTTCTCCCCTCCCCCCTCCTCCTCCGCAACCCAGCCTCCCGCCACCAGCGGCGGAGCCAGCGATGGCGAGAACCTTCGTCCCGTCAATCCAATTTCAAGTCCACCTTCGTCCTCCACCACCGCGGGCCTCTCCCCCACCACCCCTCTCACGGCCTCCATGGAGGACGAGCTCCTCCGCCGCGGCAGCCGGCCGCGCAAGGGGCAGGACGGTGGCGAGGTAGACGACGACGAGGAAGAGGAAGAGGGAATGCTACTGGTGGAAGACATGGAAGTGATGGGCGAAGATGACTTGCTCTTCATGGGATTGGGTGAGTCTTCCGGTGCCCCGGCCGCCTCCGCAGCCGCATCCACGGCGGCGATGGTGGCCGTCGCCTCCACCTTCCTCGACGATGACAGTGCATTCGGGGAGCAGTTCTTCCCTCCACCGTGGCTGTCCAACGGCAACAACAACGCGGCGGCCGCCGCGGGAGCTGACCACGGCCCGGTTCTCCTGCTCCTGCCATCAGACAACAGACAGAAAGATAGAAAGTGACTGGAAGAAAGCATCTGATCCGTCCATTCCTATCCCTATTTTTTTTATATTTAATTACGCTGTATACGAAAAAAGAGAGAGAGAGAGAAAAAAAAAAAAAAAAGGGAGAAAATTAGGCCAAGGTTCTACCGTCGAACTAGAGCCTAGAGATGGCAATGCTTGTAATTTTGCTGACTTGTTCTTTTGATAAATTTGGTTCTATGTAACATGTGTTACCTGATGATTCGGTTGCTTTTTGTTTCTCGTCTTATTTCTTTGTTCGGTCGTAATTTAGTTTGATTTTTTATTCTTCTCACCTTGTGGCCGGTCAACGCGGGTTTTGGTGGAAGGTTATTGCTTTCTTGGTCTCTTACAGGATGGCACAGCGCTCGGCGCGGTTTATGAAACCTTTTTCTCGTATTTTCTCGCAAAGATTACGTAAATTATTTTAATTGACTTGAAGTTTAAATATATAGAAAAAGGTTTTTGGACCGGCAAGAGGCCGCACCCACCAGGGACCACATGGGGCCTCGTGTTGCCCCGTAGAGATTGGGACGGATGGATGGACGGGGACCCGTCGGGTGTCGGCACGGCTTACGGTTTTCCTTTTGCGAATGGCTGTTGAGAGTTTGGCATCATCATGACTCATTAATTAGGAAATGACTAACCGTGATTATAAATATTTTGGTTATCCTAACTCCTAAGACCGCCATACCCTACGTAACTAAGATTCGATTAAATGTGGTTATATGACCGTTAACATAATTTAAAAGATCCACTTGCCGGATGCGCAGCAAGGATTAGAAAAAGTATTCGAATAATTTGTTACAAAACGTGCTTGCATTAAATGATGCACGCTGATCTCTCTCTTAGATCTACTCAAATCTCCATTGTCTGCGACAATTCCACGAAAAACTCATTCTCTGGATCACAATTCCACAAATTTAAATGGTATAATTTACCTAAAATTACACTCAAGCAACAATTCCACTCCAATTCTTGCATTATCTGTGTATGACACAACTTTCATGCTAGACTCATCGCTGCCGGCAAAATGGCATCCACATTCTTTATACTCCCTACCAAAGATCACAAAAATAATGTATTTTCGCCCTAGATTCTCATGTTATATTATAACGTTAACATGAGGACCTAGTCTGGCTGCTCATGCCTGACTAAAAGATTCATCAAAACCATGTGCCTCCCCAGAGCAAAAAAGAATAAAAGAATACCTCCAACTGGTACTTACTAAGATGCAGGTTAAGAACTAAAATGTGGAAATGTGAAGAGAAAATTCTCAATTCCAATTTATCTAAAAATTTTATTAAAAAAATCAAATTTATATTTTCTCTTCTCTCTTGTTATCGGTACGACTTGTTAGTTCATGGACAATGGTCTCCCTCTTTCTTTAATCCTTGGTAGTTAAATAGGATCTCTTGGTTCTTTTACTCATGTTCTAAATCTATCTATCAACACGTTGAGGTGATACCAAAAACACTATAATAATTTTGGATGATCATGATCTTACTCAAATGCATTGCACATGTGCAATGCTAACACATGTATAGGGTGTATGGGATGCCTTCTATACGACCATGCACAGAAGTTCTATAAGAGTTGGCGTTATTGGCTTATTGCCATTTGCTTGTTTTGACCATACGTGCACGTCATGCGTAACAGAATTGTTTGCCAACCGCCGCAGCGTGTTGTTTAACTACTTTTTGAGCACTGGGCTTAAGAATGTTACTGGAAGCCCATGTCCACGTGTTGTTTAACTACTTTTTGACAGGCCTGAGGTGGACAATACACATGCATTCTCAAGTTGCAACTACAAACCACGCACGTTTCCCTCAACTCCAGCATTAGATGAGAATTAACTCACACACCATGTGACCAACTCGCAAGTGCACTCCGAGAGCTCGGGAATCTTTTTTATGGTTCCCATTTCTTAAAAGGTCATGACCAATCGATCTAAAAACTATTGTATACTGTGAACAGGCACAAAGCATCTACAAAATGTTTGGCAATCGTTTAATTTATGAAGCCACATTTAGAAATAGTATGTGAGATGCGTACGGTACCCGAAGAGTATTAAACTGTTCGAAGTTGATGTGATGTGCCAACAATGAGGTAAAGTTCTGGTGCTAAGAGGTGGCAAATGAAGCAGGTGTCGCCATTATGTCGAGCATCCTGTGCTATCGAATTCATCCCCATGTTACTTGCCAGGCATGCATCGACTAGAGATTCTCATATCATTGATCTGCATCAGTGTGTTCATAGCTCGTATAAATTAATATGATAGATGTAGGAGTTTTGGATGGTTATGTGGTTCTTTTGCTAGCTTTCACAAGTGAAATCTTATCTAATCTTCTCTTCAAGAAAGCAAAATACTGAGTCTGGCTCGACAGGGTTGATGCATCAAGAGGAAAGCGAAAAGAATCACATGCAGACAAAGAATTGTCAACTGGGAAGCCGACACGATATGTTGCGTTATTGATTTCACAATTGACAATTTGCTTCATCCCATTCATTCCTCGAAGGCTCAGACTTCCAAACTTGAGTGCCGCGTTGGCCCCTAAAGTTGTTGGCTATATCTCTGATGTCGGCCACTTCTGTAGCTGTCGATGTTGGATAAAAGAATTTTAATTAGGTTGATCATTTCTAGTTACAAATCCTTTGCGTTATCTTTTGGACAATGGACATACTTCCACATCTATATTGCATGATGTCGACTTTTATATTTTGATATCTTAAAAGGCAAAAGAAGTGAAAAAAAAAAAAAAGGCATGTGAACACAAGGTGGCAGTAGAAGCAAATGATCTTATGACTTGCCAACAAGACAATTTTGGACGTCTTGGACCTGGATCAAGCAACCACAATTTGAAGTGACAATGGACCAACTCAGTCTTGAGAGTTCCATTTGCCCGTGTCCCAGATATCGCATGTCTTACCGAGAGCAAGACCTTCCATGGAAGTTTTGAGTGCGATCATAAGCATCCATCAAAGCATCGTCTCCCAACTTGTGTCATCACATCTGTTGCCAATAGCTCCCACTAGATTGGAGCTTCTCCATCTTTGATCTTCAGATTTATGAACCTAAGCATCTCTTCTTCCCAATTCAAGCATATCCTTGTTCAAGGAATGCTCCCCTTTTGTGGAAAAACCGCAGACAGTATTATGGCAGCTAAGAATTTGATTGAGGACCAGGACCTCTTCAAGTCAAGCAGCAAAGATTATATGGACCACAACCTTTTTGATTGACAACAAATATTGTCAACTCAACCATCAGTGCCAGAAGTTATATGGGATCAAGAGGTCCATTAACAAGAGCATCAATTATGAGGACCACTTCGATCCCAGGTCAATCTGTGGAGATGCAACATAAATGCACGCTTTGTAGGCAAAACAGTCGGCACAAATTTGGAGAAGACTAACATTTAAACAAAGAATATCAAATAGAATTCATCCTTCATGATGAACCCTAGACCCCAAGGGCATGAAGATGAGCCAGACACCCATCTCTATCCAATATCCTTGAGAAATTTGGCATCTAGCTAGCCCACAATAGACATGATGTTGAAGCCAGATTTTTCCTGAAAGAGTAGAGAAGAAAATGAAGGGGCAGGATTTTGATCATCCCGATTAGAGAAACAGAATGAACAAATAGAGGATATCATGACAAGATGATCAGGCAGCGAAGGCATTGAGGGAGTGTTACACAACTTGTATACCAATAAGCATCAAGACAGTGGATAAGGAAGGAGGGAAAGGAACTACAAGGTGTGGTAATGAGCATCAAGACGGTGGAGAAAGAAAGGAGAGAAAGGAACTACAAGGTGTGGAAGTAGGCTTGACAAGTTACTTTAGTCGTGCACTTATAATACCCTTCTACCTTCCATCATGTCCAAAAGCTGGTTGCTGCCTCTCTCTCATAACCAAATCTTCCAACAACATCGATTCTACCTTCATGTAATTAAAACTTGGTCCTTCATCATCTTAAATTTTTTTGGGGGAACAAAAACAAGTATACATGCTAGAAAAAAGAATCCTGCAAGCCATAAAAGTGATGTGAGAATAGAGATGGCAGATTAGTGATATGTTTTCTAGACTACAATCAAAGAGCTCCCAAAAGAACACATGCACCCGCTTGGATGTCCTACCCCCTTCTAAAATGCCAAAACAAAGCATACATACGACAAGCTCTAAAACCACACTCCTGTGCTCACTGAGAGTAAGAGAAACATACTCGAGCGAGATATAAATTTAAGTGATTAAACATCCTGTAGTGTAAAAATAAAGAACATTATACCAAAAGGATCCGTATCCATTTCCATTCTGCAAGGGGCAGCTTTTTCTTGGAAAAAAATGTTTGCCAAACCATCCTTACAGAGGAAAAGAAAATGGAAATGCAAGATAAAACTATCGGAGAGACCCGGTTGTTGAACGCAATATCATGCTCAGCATGTGTCTTCCGATGGTCTCCCAGCTGTCTCAACATTCTCAGCAGCGGCAGCTGCTGCCGTGGCAGCCTCATTCAAACCCATCTTTTGTAGCTCATTCAGAAATCCGTCAACATCATTTGCACTTATTCTGTATGGTGTGTGAGCTGCACCTGGAAATGATCGGTTTTCCACTTCTTGTTTGTACTCTGATAGAGCCTTGTTGATGGCGTCCCCCACATGCCCAAATTGTTTGCAGAATTTAGGAGTAACCTGCCATATGGTTATATAGAACACATGCACACATTTAAAGATCCTTTTGGATTGTGAAGAACAAGAATGGGGTCTAGCACTAACCTTAGCATGATGAGGGTGTTGTAACATGCCCAGCAAGTCATGGTAAACTAGCACCTGTATGGAATTGACATTAATAGATGTAAATATGATGTTAAAATATGTTCTTAAAGCTCAGCAGACAGAGGAGCAGGAGGAGGAGGATGGGAACTATTCAAAAATACAACCAAAAAATAAGTTTAAAACAAGGTTAAGTTTACACATTAGAAAGACTATGAACCAAAATGTTTTCACTATTGTGGTTTGTAGTCACATAGTACATTGTAAATTTCAGTAATGTCATTAAATGAGATCATAGACATCTTCAGTTTCCTTGTCAACACAACCTTTCCAAATCCTTCCCTACAACCTTCATCTACAGTTGAAGTCCTCTAGTCCTTTACCCTCATCCTTTCAGATGATTCCACATCTCATAATACCAAGATAGGTTTTCCTTTTAGAGAAACTAGTAATGGATATGGCAGCAGGGTTGTACTTCCCAACTCTAATAAATGAATAGGAATAACAAATTGCCAGGTTTTCCGCTTTTAATTATTTTTCTCCATGCATCCAACAGAATTAATAAGAGTTTCAGTTGAAACTCATATAGCACACGGTAGCTGTAAGAAACCAACAAGTGAGCTGCCACTCTCCAAATTAACAATGTATGTTGGAACTTAGCACAAAAACTTGAGACCCAACACATACGCAACAAGGGTGCAATACGCATAAGAAAAAAGAAAATTTAAGAGATTTGTTTGATTTTTAGAAATCAGTTTACTTCTCATGAAAGTAAATAGAGCAGAAAAAGAAAAATGGAGTTATACCCAACAAAGAACAATGCTGATGTGATCAGAAAGTGGTCCCAGAAGCCTAACTGAATGGGCCCTCAATAACTTTTTGTCCTAGACTGGCCCATGAAGACTAACAAATTTTCCAGATCACAAACTCTATAGAGCTATCAATTGTTATCAACTGATCCCCTCAATATAGACCCAAGGGTTCTAGTAATATATTCTGATCATGAAAACCATCAGCGTTTTAGGTCTACCTGATAACATCATTCTTTCATAAGAGTCCCAAAAGGTTGAACGTCATTGCCTTAAATTTAAGAATAGTCTTTAGTTTCCTGACCTTACTAAATTCCTTATAAAGGGAACTTTTCTAGTCTACACATTCAGCTTATCAATTGAAGTACTCCAATATAGATTTGAAATCTAACATTTGACTAAAAGCAAATTCTTTCATCACAAAACAGGCAGCAAGAAGGAGCTTCAGATCCTACAACAATGATTCCCCTTATGACACAAAAACATCTAAGGCATAGTGTTTTTTGGTCTTGGAGTGCCTTATTAGGCATTTAATTATGACCCCTATCTACCTCTTGCATCTTTTAAGATATTTGGTTTTGCAGATAGGACCATTGCCCCCTCTTGTACATAATAACATGTTCTTTTACTTCACCATTTTTGTCTTTTATATTTCTCCATTTTCCCATCTTGTTCATTTCAAAAATCCTAAACTTCATGTAACCATATTTTGCTTTTCAGTTTGTTATCCATGCAATTATATTACTCACGTTAGTTGTTTCCAAATATATTCGCAACTGTCAAAGTAGTTAAATTTCGCTAGCTTCATGCTTAATCAAAACCTCTTTCTCCGGTGATTACACTTTGTTGGTGCGAAATCCGGTTGCCATCGAAGAAGTGCTGGAGTCGGAGGAGACGAGGTCCCCGCTTGTGACCTGCAAAACAAGTCTCATCCAAAGCCCGGGGTGGTGGCTTCGGTAAGACCCTCCGACGGTCAAGTTAGCTTTTTCGACCAACAGAAATGGAGTGCTCAGTCAAGAAAGTTGCAGAGTTTCGGGAAGAAGAAGAAAATCTAGAGAAAACGTATCTGGAGGGTTCCTTTTATAGATGGAGCTTGTAACAAACTGATAGTGACGGCCGTAACTGTCCGATAGTGGACCGCCTGGGGCCACGTGGAGTTTGTTATGAAAGATAGTGTTTATTGTTGCGAGGTGCCAGTCCGTTTGAGATTTGATAGTCAAAGTTCGGAGGGATGGGCGTCGGTTGGTGATGACCTTTGAGCTATATCAATTCTAGAGAAGTTTGGGCTCTTCTGAGATAGTCCGGGTGTGGGTCGGTTCATGCCATGTACGAGATTGAACTCGTGCGGAGACCTTCCTAGATGACTATGGGGAGTTTGGCCGCTAGAGAAGTCCGAAAGGAGTTTGGTTGTTGAAAGAGTCCGAAAGGAGTTCGGCCGCTGGAGCAGTCCGGAAGAAGTTCGGCTGCTGGAGGAGTCCGAAAGGGGTTCGGCTGCTGAAGGGGTCCGGAGAGAGTTCGGCTGCTGAAGTGCCAAGAGGAAGAATTTTCGATCAAAACTCTTCTGTGATTACCAGTTACATTAGACTAAGCATCAGACTGGACTTCGGCGGGAGCGGAGTTTATCCCCAACAATAGTTCCCCTACTCCCGAGTTTAAAATTTGAAGAAAGAAAAAAAGCGACTGCCGAAGTCCGGTCCCGGATTCCCGTGCTTGTCAGGACGAGACGTTTCGGTGTTTATCGTGCTGGCATCGAAGCTTTCTAAGTCTGAAATAAATTTGAAAAGATGGCCCTTCGAATCTCCCGCCGAAACTCTGCCCTAGGTACGGCGCCAATAAAGACTCCGCCCATCGCCGCTCCTCTATCATGATGAGTGGGACACGCGGCGCGTACTGACCGACCGAAGTCGATCCGCAATCATAACTGCCTCGGATTACCTCTGGCTATTTAAGGCCTTCTCCTATTGTTTGGAAGTCATTCCTACCCGAGTCTTCTCCTTCCTTCAGCCTCTGTCCATCTTCTTTCCAAGGGTCTTAACCTTCTCTCGCCTTCCTGAGCTCCGGACACCCTTTTGATTGATCCTCATCGCGTTCATCGTCCTTTCATTTTTCCTGGACAGTTTAGGTCAGTTTCCTAACCCTTCTCTTAGGTTATTCGTGCTTATCACTTCTAGCTCCTTGCTTTTCTGATTTTTTGGTGGCAACCTTTACCCTGCATTTTTCTTATATATATATATATATATATATATTGGGGGGGTTTCTTGGGATTTAATCTCGATTCGAATGTCTTCCGAAACCTCCCACTCCATCGGTTCATGGGGCTCATCCGGACCGACCTTCTTTAACTTTGCACCTCTGGCCGAGGTAGAACTCAGAAACATGTCCCGCTCGTCTTTTGCTCCAGACACCATCCCGTCCGTCCTTACCCCGGACGATCTTTTTCTGATCCGAATCCAATATGGAATCCCTCCAGAATATGACCTTGAACTCTCTAGCTCCAATGACCGAGTCAGCTCTCCTCCGATCGGTCGGTTTTGTTTGTACTTAGAAGCTTTGTGCGCCGGACTTAGACTCCCGCTGCCCCCATTCGTAGTCGCCCTCTTTCGATTTTTAAATATCTCCTTCGCATCTGTCATACTGAACTCCTTTCGGTTCGTCATAGGTTTTCTCTCCCTCTGTCGATTGACCGAAGTCCAGCCAACCATTTCGCTTTTTAGGAATTTCCATACCTTCAAGTGCCATCCTTCCACGAAGGATTGGTGGTACTTCCCCCCAGGTCGGCAAGAAGGGATTATTGAAAGATGCCCCTTCTTCCGTTCACAACTGGAAGAAAAATTCGTTTTTGTACATTGCCCGACCTTGCCATTAGGTCTTCCTTCATGGGGTTATATTAGAGAGTCAGTTCGCCGAGCTCCTAGTCTAGACGGAGCCGACCTTGATTCCTCCAATAAACTCAAGGCATACCGAGCTCCTCTTCTTCCCGACCTTCTAAAGGAACAGACCTTGTTCAACCTGGGTCTGAGTCCCCACGATCTCGCTGGTACATCTTTTGATTTTTAAATCCACACGATTTCACGCACGTGTATTGCTACTGACCGCGCTTCTTTTTCTGTTACAGAGATGGACACACAAGCTGCCGAGATGCTTATCAAAGGGCTCTACACCAAGAAGAGAAAAGGGAAGGCATAAAATGATGGCTCAAAGAGGGCAAAGGTCGGTGTTTCTAGCTCCGAAGTCCCCACCTCCACTGCCGCTGCGTTCGAGGTCATCCCGGCATCGAGACTGCCCTAACTGCCGAGGTTGGCACCGCTGGCGCGGGCTCAGTGCCTTCCATGCCCTCAGGTCCCTCCGGTGGGGATCGGGTTTCGGAGCTCCCTGTCAAGAAAGGGATAGGGGAAGGAAGAAAAAAAAGCCGTTGCAAAGACATTCTGTAAGGCTCGCCTAGGCAGACCAGATGGCGACGGCAACGAACGAGGGGAGGACCCCTTCGACAACCCAGAGATCGTCCGGGATATCATCGATAGGTTTGCCATGCCCGAGGTGGTGGACCAAATGATCGACCTGGACCTACGACAGCTCATCTGGGGTTCTCTCGGAACCATCCTCAAGGTGATTGCTTCGTTGCTCGACTCTTTCTCTTCTCTGCTTTTTTTCTTCTTCTCTCCTTTGTTTTTTTTTAATACCAATCGTTTGTTGCAGTCGGATCATCAGATGCTCGCCCACATCAAGAGAGCGCATCGTCAGGAGGCGGAGGCATAGAAGGCCCAGCAGGACCTTTGAGTCGAAATCCACCGTCTTCAAGAGAGGGTCGACGAGATCGAGCACCTTGCTGAGGAGAAGGCGGCGGACATCGGAAGTCTTCAGAGCGCGCTCCGCCAAGAGGAGTTCATCTCGATCGGACTAAAAGTTGCACTGGCCTTGGAGGAGGAAAGGAGGAAGTCAAAAATAGGATCGCCAAACTGGAGACCCAAATGGCGAAGTCAATCTCGGAGGTAATGACCCGGGCCGTGAAAGAGTTCAAGACTTCTCCCGAGATGCAGAACCTGAACGTCAAGTTCGGCCAGAAAGCGTTTATCAAGGGTTTCGAGCTCTGCGAAGGCAGGGTAGCCCGGAGGTTCCCTGAGCTCGACCTCAGCTTTCTGGAGGAGAAAGATGACGTGGATGAGGGACCGTCCAATGTCACAGTCGACCCTACCTTCGACGAGCTCGCTTCTGGCCCGTCAGAACCTACCGTAGAGGCGTCCGAACCCGTTCGAAAACCTGAGGCGGCCGAGAGTGATCCGGCTCCGCCCTTCGTCATCCCTCCCGAGGTTGAGATCCTCGAGTAGTTATACATTTTTCTTCTCTCTTTTTTTTAATGCTGATGTATTTAAAAATATCCAAATAAATGAAAGATGAATCTTTTTCTAGACTTACACTTTGTGTTGTCATTTGCATGGTTCAGAACGCTCTTGATGACCTAGGTCATAACTCCCCTCTTCCAGTTGATGCCGATTCTTTGCCCTGTGGGGTTTCGATTAGACCATTGATTAGGAGCTTGAAGAAGGAGGTTCATCGCTTGAAGAAGAAGTTGAGAAAAATTGAGGATGATCTCCAAGAATCAAAGAAAAATGCTTCGGAGGCAACTGTCAAAATTATCCGCCTCAGGAACCTACACAGGAAGGACTCCACCAGTTTCAGCATTCAGAAGGGCAGCTTCGAGAAAGAAATGGCCGAACTAAGAAGAAGTGCCAGCAACAAGTCTTGGGAGTTAACGGCAAAGATCAGCTCTCTTGAGATCGACCTTACGGTGGCGAAGAAAAAAATTCAACTGCTGAAGGAAACTTCGTCATGGTCTACCGACAGGGCCCGGTACGATTGGGACTGGTCCAAGAGGTTCTCCGAACTTCAGAAGCAGCTTCACGACGCCGAAGCCTGGCATAATGAGTATAAGCTAACTTGGTCGAAGAAGATGATCAGATTCGAGCATGAGCTCCGGGCAGCTAATAGAGAGGTGAGCCATCTCCAGCAACAATTGGCTGATGGTCGGCGAGCTATCTCTAGTAGAGAGTCGGAGGAGATTGCCTCCTTGAAGAAGGCCGTCGGTGAGCTTTTAGAGATTGTCGGGGCGGAGAAAGCCGAAGTTCAGCGATTGAAGCTCCAACTGATCTGTGAGCATCAAGCTGTGCAGGACGTGGAGGCCGAGGCTAAGGTCCTAAGGAGGCGACAGTGGGAGCTCGAGGGCCAGTTTGAGCATATCAATAGGGTGTACATAGACAATTTGTATAAAAGAAAAGAACTTGAGGAGGAAATCGTTAGGTTGAAGCAGGCCTTGGTGTTGGCCATCGTCGACGATCCGAAGCCAGAGAGTCCAATCTGTCTTAAGGCTTCGCCTCCTTTTATATATATTTTTTTATTTTTTTCTGTAATTGACTTGCCGATTCCTACCACGTTGGCTTTCTTGTAATATGTAGTCGGTTTAGCCGACCTTCATCCTACTTGTAATAAATTTAAACTTGTAATAATATCTTGTCCATCGTTGCCTTATGTGAATGCAATGCTCGCCTTCAATCCTTCAATCTTTTTTTTGTAATTGGTCTTGCCGATCCCTTGTCCGTCGTTGCCTCATGTGGATGCGATGCTCACCTTCAATCCTTCTATCTTTTTCTTCTAATCAGGGCCTCTTTCCTCATCTCATCTAAAATGAACGAGATCTTCAACTTTGCTCATGTTATGACAAAGTTTTCCTCCTATTCCTAACAGGCTGTAGGAACACATTAGGGCCATTATTGAGGCCTCTTCCCTCCTCTCATCTAAAATGAACAAGGTCTTCGACTTTGCTCACGTTAGGACGAGATTCTCCTCCTGTTCCTAACGGACTGTAGAAGCACATTAGGGCCGTTGTCAGGACCTCTCCCCTCATCTCGTCTAAAATGAACGAGACCTTCGACTTTGCTCATATTAGGACGAAGTTCTCCTCCTATTCCTAACGTGACCGTATTTATCGTGAGATTAAGTTTGGGATAGTTTCCCTTTATTATCGGTATACAACAAAGATTAGGATGTTGAAGTAGGGAGATTTCATTGTAATCAAATAATCGATAATATATTCGCAGATTTTCCGAATTCTAAGATTGAGGTAGATCTGTCCCCCCCGAGTTCCTTCAAGTAGTACGTCCTAGGTCGGAAGACTTCCGTGACCTCGTAGGGTCCTTTCCAATTTGGGGCAAGCTTTCCGTGGCTCTGAGGTTGAGAGATGGCGGCTCGCCGAAGCATTAAGTCTCCCACTTTGAACATTTTACCTCTAACTTTGGAGTTATAGTATCGGACCACTCTTCGCATGTAGGCCGCCATCCGAACTTGAACTTCCTCTCTTTTTTTCTTCTAGTAGGTCGAGGTTGGCTCTGAGGTCCTGCGGATTATGTTGCTTGTTGAAAGCTACTACTCGTGCCGATGGAAGCTTAAGTTTGATCGAGATGACTGTCTCTGCTCCAAAAGCTAAGACAAACGGTGTTTCTTCAATCGGCAGCCTTTGGGTAGTGCGGTATACCCACAGAATATGATAAAATTTGTCCACCCATGTCCCTCTTGCTCTTTCGAATCTTGTCTTGATGCCTTACAATAGGATTCGGTTTGTCACTTCAACTTTTCCGTTTGCCTGTGGATGAGCTACCGACATAAAGTGGTGGAAGATATTCAGACCTTCGCAGAACTCGACGAACCTCATCCCAACGAATTATCGACCATTGTCTGTTATGATAGTTCGAGGCAGTCCAAATCTGCAGACGACCGACTTCCAGACGAAGTCCTGCACCTTGGCTTCGGTAATCTTTGCCAGTGGTTCAGCCTCGATCCATTTAGTGAAATAGTCGATGGTGACTAGGAGAAACTTTCGTTGCCCAGATGTCATTAGAAAGGGTCCAAGAATATCCATTCTCCACTGTGCAAACAGCCAAGGAGCACTCAACGAGACAAACTCGGCGGCTGGTTTGTCTTTGGTCATTCGCGTTCCTTTGGCAGCGATCACATCTCCTGATGTAATCAACACAATCACCATGCATAGTCGGCCAGTAATACCCTTGTCGGAGCAGCTTATGAGATAGAGATCTGGAACCCAGATGACTCCCGCAAATTCCCTCGTGCACTTTTCATAGTGCAAAATCGACCTTAGAGGGTCGGAGGCACCTCAATAATGACAGAAAATACGATCTTTTATATAACTTATTCTCATAAAGAACATATCGGAAGGCTTGATTTCTCAACTTTCAAGCCTCTTTCGGATCACGAGGAAGAACCCCATCCTTAAGATAAGCGGTCAGTGGGTCAATCCAGCAAGACTCCTGGCCGACCTAGAAGCTCGTTAGGAGCTAGGGTGGCTAGCTTGGAAAGAAGGTCGGCCCTAGCGTTTTCCGCTCTTGGGATTTGTCGAATGCTGAAGCTGCCGAAGGCTGAGATTAAGCTCTTCACATTCTCGAGATATTTTACCATGCTCTCTTCCCAGGCTTCATAATTGCCGCTGACCTGCCCTACGACCAGTTGGAAGTCACTGCAAACCTAAAGCCGATCAGCTTTCGATTCTTTGGCTATCCTGAGCCCGATTATTAGGGCCTCATATTCTGCCCCATTGTTTGTCGCCAGGAATTCAAAAAGTCTATGATGATCCCTTCTGGATTGATCAGGATCAGCCCAGCACCTGCTCCGGAAGCGTTGGAGGAGCCATCGACGTACAGGGCCCAAAAATCTTCAGGAAGGTCCGTTCTTTCTTCAGAGGAGCTCGGGTGCAACCATGAAATGTTGGTTTCATTTTGAAGCTCGACATTGTCTGGGATGGTACATTCAACTATGAAGTCGGCTAGTGCCTGAGCCTTGATTGCTGGTCGAGGTCGATAGTTGATGTCGAACTCTGTTAATTCAATGGTCCATTTTGCAATTCTTCCGGAAGCATCCGTTTGATGAAGGATCGCTCCGATCGGCTGGTCTCGACATCCCTCAGGATCCGGCTTATGTAGTAGACTAGTCGCTGCTCTTTCGCCTCTTCTTTGACCAGGACTACCGCTAGCGCCGTAGGGGAGACCGTGAGGTAGAGAAACAGCTCGTCTCCAGATTTGGGTTTGGCTAGTAGGGGGACGAGTCGAGGTAGTTCTTGAGCTCGTCGAACGTCTTTTGGCATTTCCGAGTTCAGTGAAAATCCTTCGATTTCCTGAGGATTTGAAAGAAGGGCATGCAGCGTTTAGCTGACCTCGAGACAAAACGATTCAAAGATGCCACATCTCCGGTCAGACGCTGAACTTTCTTGATGGACTTCGGAGCAGTCATCTCCTGGATAGCTCGAATTTTCTCCAAGTTGGCCTCAATCCCTCGTCTCGAGGCCATGAATTCCAAAAATTTTTCTGAGGCTATCCCAAAGGCGCACTTGGTTGGGTTCAGCTTCATCTTGTATTTCCTGAGTGCATCGAAAGCTTCTTCAAGGTCGACAACATGATTGACAGACATTCAGCTTTTGACCAGCATGTCGTCGACGTAAACCTCCATATTGCGGTCGATCTGCTCCTTGAAGATTTTATTGATCAAGCACTGATAAGTCGCGCCTGCATTCTTAAGCCCGAAGGGCATGACCCTGTAACAATAAAGACCACGGTTAATAATAAAAGCAGTCTTCTCCTCATCCTCCGGTGCCATCCGAATTTGGTTGTAGCCAGAGAAGACATCCATGAAGGTGAGAAGCTCGTAGCCTGAAGTCACATCCACCAGTTGGTCGGTTCTAGGCAAAGGATAGCTGTCTTTTGGGCAGGCCTTGTTCAGCTTCTTAAAGTCGATGCACATCCTCCACTTGCCGTTGGCCTTTTTGATCAGGACTACGATAGAGACCTAAGTTGGATAGCTGACTTTTCAAATAAATCCAACGTTGAGAAGCTTGTCGACTTCTTCTGCTATTGCCTTCTGCCTTTTTGGTGCGTGGCCTCGAACTCTTTCTTTCACTGATCGATGCTTAGGATCAACGGCCAGCCGATGTTCCATAACCTTAGCGTCAATCCCGGGCATATCCGCCGAAACCCAGGCGAAGACATCGGCATTCCTCCGTAGAAAGACGATGAGCTGCTCCCGAACTTCATCTTTCGGATTGGATCCAATTTGCACCGTATGCTCCGCATTTCCGTCATTCAGGAGGACGGTCACAAGATTTTCTATGGGCTCACCCCATTCTTCGGCAAGGTCATCGCGGACATCAAGCCCGTCGACTGGGCAGGGATCAAGTCGAGTGCCGTTTTGTAAGGCGATGGAGTAGCAGTGCCGGGCTAATGCTTGATCGCCTCTGATTTCACCTATTCCGTTGTTTGTTGGAAATTTTATTTTCAGATAATAGGTCGACACCATGGCTTGTAGTGCATTCAGACCAGGTCGGCCGAGGATTGCATTATAAGCGGAGGGAGCTTTTACCACCAAAAAGTCGATCCAGACCTTGGACTGCTTTGGATACTGTCCTGCAATCACGGCTAGAGTTATCCTTCCCTCCACTAGCACAGCATCACCAGTGAAGCCGACCAACGGGGAGCTCATGGGTCCCAGGCGATTATCGGGTATGGACATTTTAAAGAAAGCAACATAGTACAGAACGTCAGCAGAACTTCCATTATCTACCAAAACATGGCATACATCATAATCAGCAACGTTCAAAGAGATTACAACCGCGTCGTTGTGTGGGAACTAGACTCTTTAAGCATCCTCGTTGGTGAAAGCGATGGGCTCTTCAATTCTCCACCTCTTCCCGAGCTCGGCTGATCCGCTAGCCTACCCTCATCGAAGTCCCCTAAAGATGGTGTTAATGATGCCGATCGAGGGCCGATCTTCTCATTGCTCCCCGCTCTTCGGTGGTTCTGGCGGCAGGGGTGCTTTCGACCGATCCTCTCGTCCTTCCGACCGACGTCGCAAGAACCGGCCAAGCCTACCGCGCCTGATGAGCTCCTCAATCTCGTCTTGAAGTTGGATGCACTCTTCTGTATCATGATCGTGATCGCAATGGCAGAGGCAAAACTTGCTAGGATTGCGCTTGCCGGGGTGAGTGCGCATCCTTTCCGATCTCGGCAGTTACTCCCTGATCTCCATCAGTACTTGGATTTTTGAAGCATTGAGAGAAGCGTAGTTAGGAAATTTTCTAAAGGAAGAGCTCCATCGTGCCCTTTTATCCGGACTTCTTCGCCTTTGGGCTCGGGTAGGAGTTCGGGCCCGCTTACGCTTCAGAGGAGTTCAGGAACATGACCGTGCTCTGCTCAGTTTTTTTCCAACCGTGGGCATATTTGGTTCGCCCGTCTGCCGCTCCTGGGCAGCTTCATTATCCCTGGCCTTAAAGGCCCCTTCAGCTCGACCATAACCTTCAGTCCGAGCCAACATATCGGCAAAGTCCCTGGAATACTTCTCAAGAAGAACAGCAAATCATTCTCCTGAGGCCGTCCTTGAGTGCGGCCATTGCAACAGACTGATCCAGATTCCGGACCTTCAATGCAGCAGCATTAAACCAGGTGATATAAGCCCGGATAGATTCTTCCTCCTTCTGCTTGATATTCATCAGAAAATCCGAACCTCGGCGGAAACGTCGGCTGCTAACGAAATGAGCCGCAAACTGATGGCTCATTTGATCGAAGAAAAAGATGATACCCGGCTTAAGGGCCGAATACCAGTTTCTGGCAGCTCCCTTGAGGATGGACGGGAAAATCCAGTATAAAATGACATCTGACGAGTCGTGGAGCAGCATCATTGTCCGGAAGACCTCTAGGTGGTCGATCGGATCGGTGGTCCCATCGTAACTCTCAAAATGAGGGAGCTTGAAGTTCGGTGAGATTGGTTCCTGCATAATCTTCTAAGAAAAAGAAGGATCGGTGCAAATATCATTACCGTGGGAGGAAGAAGCATGATGGAGTTTTTCAATTCATCGGCTCATTTTCTGGAGCCTTTGATTCAGGAGATCTTCACGATCGTTGATCTTCAAAGTTTTCTAATGGAACGGAGGCAAAGCTCCCCCCGGGGTCGAGTCACGATCAAAACATGGGCTCTCGACTCTCTGCTTCCCTTTTTCAGAGGTCACCGACCAGCTAGCCCAAGTCAGCCATCCCCAGATCGGATCATGGGACTCCGAAGAAACCTGCTCCGACCAAATTGGCGTCGAAGCCTGCTGATGCATGGCCTGCACCACCTCCGTGAGACCACGAACCTACTGAACCAGCAGGTTGAACTGCTCTGCATCTATTATGGCTGTAGGTGGAGCTTGAGTTGCCGGAGCTGAAGCGAAAGCGGATAGATCTGGACGGAATCTGGCTGCAGAGGTCGTTGACCGTCGGATCGAAGCTTTTCTGGGAGATATTTTTTTCAGTAAAAGAACTCTAGAGGGGAAGAAGAGAGATCGCTGCTAAGCACTCCTTTAAGAACAAGAGAACCTCAGGAATAGAGAGCCCTTCCTCTAGCGGCAATCCTATTGGTGCGAAATCTGATTGCCATCAGAGAAGTGCTGGAGTTGAAGGAAACGAGGTCGCCGCCGGTGACCTTTAAAACAAGTCTCGTCCAGAGCTCAGGGTGGTGACTCCGACAAGATCCTCCAACGGTCAAGTTAGCTTTTTCGACCAACAGAAATGGAGTGCTCAGTCAAGAAAGTTGCAGAATTTCAGAAAGGAGAAGAGAGTCTAGAGAAAACGTATCTGAAGGATCCCTTTTATAGATGGAGCCTGTAACAAACTGATAGTGACAGTCGTAACTGTCGAATAGTGGACCGTCCGGGGCCACGTGGAGTTTGTTATGAAGGATAGTATTTATTATCGCGAGGTGCCAGTCCGTTTGAGATTTGATAGTCAAAGTTTGGAGGGATGAGCGTCGGTTGGTGATGACCTTTAAGCTATATCAATTCTAGAGGAGTTCGGACTCCTCTGAGGTAGTCCGAATATATATCAGTTCATGCCGTGTACAGGACCGGACTCGTGCGAAAACCTTCATGGATGTCTACGGGGAGTTTGGCCGCTGAAGGAGTCCGAAAAAAGTTCGACTGCTGAAGGAGTTCGAAAGGAGTTCGGCCGCTGGAGGAGTCCGAAAGGGGTTCGACCGCTAAAGGGGTCCGGAAGGAGTTCAGCTGTTGGAAGGGTCCGAAAGAAGTTCGATTGCTGGAGGAGTCCGAAAAGGGTTCAGCTGTTGAAGGAGTCTGAAGGGAGTTCGACTGCTGGAGGAGTCCCAAGAGGAAGAATTTTTTATCAAAGCTCTTCTGTGATTATCAGTTACATTAAGCTAAGCATCAGACTGGACTTCGGCGAGAGCGAGGTTTATCCCCAACACACTTGAATCGGATCAAGTTTAGCCAAAGCTTTCAATTTACTTGCCTGCAATTCCTATTTCTGGAATGTTTTGCACCATGACCATCTCATACTCCATATTAAGATGGTGTTTCTTACACATAAATCTTACCATAACAAACAAATCTATTTAAAGAGTTAGGAAAATTAGGATTGCCGATAACCAATCTCAACAAAAATAATTCACCATTCGAATACGATAAGCCAATCATGCAACAAATAAATTGCCACAAGCAATACATTATGGATTCTAGCCTCATCTATAAATACACCACCAAGCAATCTAACAACAGGTAGGCCATTCTTTCTATTCCTTAAGACCCTTCAATGCTAGAACTACTTGGACATATGTATTGTAAATCACAAATAGCAAAATTAACATGCAAGCTCATTGGTAATGTTGGAATTCTTTCATGTCTGCTAGCATATCATTTCTAGTTATATATAATACTAAAGTTATGAAGTATTAATCCAACAAATATTGCAACTAGTCAGCATTACAATCAAGATATACCATCTCAGAACCAATACCATCCTATTACAGTGTCGGTATGTATTACGGTATGACATGAGGCATGCCAAATGTTAGTATAGTACGATACTACGCACCAATTAAGTATCAATATGGTACTGTACATCCAGTATAATATGATATTGACCGGTATGGCGAACCTTGATTACTGTTGGGGATAAATCTCGCTCCTACCGAAGTCCAGTTCGATGCTCAGCTTAATGCAACCGGTAGCCACGGAAGAGCTTCAGCGGACGGGTCTTAGCCGAACTCCTCAGCCGGTCGAACTCCTCAGCGACCGAGCTCCTTCGGACTTCCAGCGGCTGAGCCTTAGCCGAACTCCTTTCGAGTTTCCCCTCGGCCGAACTTCTCTAGGAGTCCGAACTTTTCTGAAATTGATACATACCGAAGTCCACCAATCAATGCCTGCTTTCTCAGAGCCACGACTATTAAATCTGAACAAACTGTCGCCATCAGTTTGCTACAGACGACGCGATCGGACGACATGGCCACCACTACTGGCGACACCACTCTCTCCATAATCAGCCCCATGCGGCCCACGATCCGTCAGTGTGGCTGTCACTATCCGCCTGACGATGCCTCCCTCTCCATATCGAACTCCATGCGACCCCGAGCGGCCCACGATCGGACGGTATGACCATCACCATCAACCCGCTCTAAGCTCCGCCTATAAAAAGGAACCCTCCAGATACGTTTACTCGAGGCTCTAAACTCTCTTCTCCTTCTCTAAATTCTGCCGAACTCATTCCAGAGCACTCCATATCTATTGGCCAGAAGAGCTGACTTGATCGTCGGAGGGTCCTGCCGAAGCCACCCCCACCGGCTCCGGACGGAACTTTATTTTGCAGGTTACCGACGGCGACCTCGTCCTCCTCCACTCCAGCTGGATTCGGCGACAACCAGATTCTGCACCAACAATTATCATTTCTAATCGAGTGCTATAAGCTATGTAACATTGTCAACCATAGTGATGTTACAATAATATTCTTTAAACGATGATCAAATGGCACTTTAGTACATCTCCAATTTTCTTGGCCTCCACCAGGTTGCACTTCTCCTGGACATTTCCTTGCTATCCTCCTTTATGTACTTAATTATATTTAGATAATGGAAGTTGCTGATAAGATAATGTGGTATCAACCAACTGCTTAAATAAAAAAGATGGTGGATTTGCATCAAGTGAACAAATTGTTCTGACTAAATCATTAAATAATTCCCCATTCTAACATTCTCTTTGCCCATGGTCAAATAAATGAGGCAATCTTGGACTCTCAGGGACCACACGCAACACAAATTTAGAATCTCTTAGATAGTCCGGAAAAAATCAAATGGAACCAGCAATCTTTTACTCGGTATCTCCACAATTAATTATAAAGTATAACTGCTTTTTCATTCAGCAAATGAATTAGGCAAGTCTGATCAACCAATTCTACAAACAATTTGAAGAATCAACGCTTACTTCCCAAATCAAACGCAATAGGAAATTCTACACATCCTAATGTTAACAATATCTATAAATGTGTGACAGTCCTCTGGTCATAACAATACTAGATTCTCTTGGCCTTATCTACGTTGAAGAGACATAAAGGATAGATGCTTCCCCTGTAGTGATTCCAGATGCAGTTGGCCTTCTTTTGCCTAATTTTAAAACGAAATTAAAGGGATTTCTTACAGCAGTTCAGCCGAGAAACTTGGGGCCAGCTGGGGATGAACAAACCTGACCACTGCAGAACTGCCCAGCCCCAATACCTATGGTTGGAATCTGGAGGGCCGAAGTAGCTGCAGCCGCCACCGGTGCCGGCACACACTCCAAGACAACCGAAAAGCATCCGGCCTCCTGCAAGGCGAGCGCAGTCTCCACAACCTGCACCACAGCTTTCCAGTTACCTATCAAAGCCATTCAAAATCACCATCCAAGTGGCGAAAAGGAGAGACCTTGACAGCACTGGTGACCGTCTTGCCCTGGGGCCTGAAGCCGCCGAGCACGCTGATGGCCTGCGGAGTTAGACCAACGTGCCCCATGACCGCAATCCCGGCCTCGACGATCGCCTTGGCCGCCGTGATTCTAGAGGGGGCGCCCCCTTCCAGCTTGATGGCGTCCATCCCACCTTCCTTGAGGAACCTCACCGCCGTGTCCACCGCCTGCCCTGCCATCAATCCAAGAAACATTAACAAGAAACGAGATCTTCAAGAAAAAAAAAAAAAATTTCTCTTTTCAGACAGACAGAGGGGTAAAGACCTGGGAGGATGAGGACTCGTAGGAGCCGAAAGGGAGGTCGCCAACGAGGAGGGGGCGGGAGGCGCCACGGGCGACGGCGCGGCAGTGGACGAGCATCTGATCGATGGAGATGGGGAGGGTGGTGTCGTGGCCATGGACGACCATGGCGGCGGAGTCGCCGACGAGGCAGACGTCGATGCCGGCGGAGTCGATGTGGACCGCGGAGGGGTAGTCGTAGGCGGTGACCACGGTGATGGGCTCGCCGCGCCGGTGCTTCTGCCGGAGGTGGGTCAACGTCACCCGCCGGCTCGGGCTCTGCGGCTTCGGCCCGCCGTACACCGTGTTCTCCGGCATGTTGCTCATCAGCCGCCTCGCCACCTGCCGCAGCATCCTTTTCGTTTTGGTTTGCACTTCCTCTCCTCCCTCAATCGTTCTCGGCGCCGCAGACAAGGGGGAATTTTGGATCCAGAGATGCTGGGGCCGGGGAGATCGAGCTTAACTTGAAATCGGCGACTTATATGGAAAATTTTGACACGTTGTAAGCAAGTGTACACGTGCAAAGGTTCCCGCGCGCTCCGACAAACAACAATATATATTTTCTGTTATGTCACTATTAAAAATTATGGTTATTCTATTACATATTTGTTGAGGGGAAAATTTACCAAATACTGTGAATGTTGGTTTTATCAGAGGTTTAGTTCAGGAGACCCGGGTAAAGATGAAATTATTATAAAGTTTGATAAAAATATTATATGCAGTTCATATTTTTAGGCTTCTTAAAGATGAAAACATGTTGCGTTGATGGTGATAACACTAAAGTTCTACCAACTGAAAACTATATGATAAGTATAGTTACCAAAAGAGTTGTCTTTATCCCAAAATATACCAAGTAGATTAATTGATAATAGGCTATAAATATATCATAACAGTTAGCAATGTCTGATTCTAATATACTATAGAAACTGATATATAGAGCATGATGTGCTCTACGAGTCATTTATTTCACAAACAAATGTCCTTTTAATTAAGATCTCTTTTCTTGAACCTTAATTTTCTTTTGTAACCTTTTTTATTTTTAAAATCTCAATCCTCACTAGATGAAAAGGTCAGAAAAGAAATACTAGATCTAGTTTTATTATCTAATTTGATAAAATAATTTATTCAAAAATACTTATAAGAGAATGCCCATTCTTAAGGGCACAGGGCTGACCATATGGTATGATGATAAAGACCATAATCCCATGCAAGTATGGGAGCCATTGTAATTGCAGAAAGAATTTTTCTTATCAATTTATGCTGTATTTTGCTTATTGCTTGAAATATAAGTCGTGATACATGTGATACAATCTAGATTTGACGTCTGTTAAAATTGCATCTACTAGCTCGGCCAACCAATGATTGTATGATACGTGGCACATAGGAATCAAAAGCCGAGAAAAATTTCGGACGAATAGGACCGACAATTATTGCTCAGCATGATCTCTACACATCAGATAAAAAAAAAGTATAACTCAAATCACAATGGAGTCTTATCTTTCTCTCTATATAAACCAAATCAGAGAGCCCAGGGTGGAAACTTTTCATCTCGCTCTTAGTGCTCTCTATCTTAGATTTTTTTTGTTCTACCAAAACTCTACCTAACTTAATCATCTAAAGGTCTCTCTATTTTATATGTTCCGACAACCCTGCTTGCTTCCTTTTTTTCACAGATAGGATTTCTCCATCCACCATTGCCTGATTGCCCCCTTTTGTGGTTTTCTTTTCTGCAAAGTTTTTCTTAGCAGTGCTACAAAGATCAAATACTTTATTTGCCCTACGTCTAATGCCATTTTAGATTGTGAAAAGGACTTTATATATTTAATTGGGCTGACTAGTACAACTGGGATAACTTTATAATTATAATATAATGCGCAGATAAAGCTCGATTTAGGTTTTCTTTGTCCGTTGAGGAAGATCTGTATTTCAAACGCATAGCTCTTCAACACTCTCCAGCTTACCATCTCTCTCAGCCAGAGGCCTGCAAAGCCCAATCACAGCCTGTCGAGCCTTCAGGGGGACAAAGCAACGGTTGCGGTTTGCAGCCCCACCCGGTCTGCGCTCGCGCGCACAAAAAAGAAGAAGGAGGAGAAGAGATGCGTGAGAGAAAGAATTCCAGCTGATTTGGCAAGCACGGCATTCACACACGACACACAAGAGGCCTGAACCACTCCAGAAAGGTTACAAACTCCTAAAATACCAGCCATAAGAACGCAAGGTTTTGGAGCAGGTCCCCTGAATTATACAATTAAATCTTAAATGCCACCCGCTATTTGGCATTTGCTCTATTTTCTTATCTAAATAACAATTTTAAAATTTTCATACTCTTTTCCAATTTCCCTTCCAAAAAAAATGACCTGCAAATTGTACTTCTTGCATGGAGTAAACGAGAGTTGGAGAATGACATACCCATCCTCTTAACATAATGGCATATGATTTTCCCCTAACATACCACAACAATCCAACCCCGTTCTCCTCGTATTTGCATGCAAACTAAAGATCTTTGGCATCTGGTTAAAATGATGCTGTTGTTCGGGTTATTTCACTGTGTAAATTAAATTGCATGAGCTGGAGATTTCATCCAGTATCTCATAGAAAGAATTATGTGATCTCATATTAAGAATATTTGCACAAGGATTTGGTTTTCACGCAATAGACACAACAGAACGATAACTGCAATAGCATGAGAATTCCAATCATGATAACTGATCTTAAATGTATCTGTACAAGCCCTACCTCATGCTTTGATCGGTATCATCAACCTTTCTCCAGCTTACAGATCTTCTAAAGGTTGTGCTCACTGCAACAACCATCAACCAGAAGGCAGTAAATTCCAACCGTAGAAATGAATGTTGATCACAATTGAAACGTGCCCAAATCTTGACCATGCCGAGTAAGTTTAACACCCCTCGCACCAATCCACTGAAGCCAATAAGAGAGATCAAGGTTATGAATGAGAAGCTTCAGACTGTCTGCCTCATCCAGCCCCATTGCCTTATCCTGCAGAGATGAAAACCATAGGTGGTCCTTCAAACTGGGGTGGAAAAAATCCCTTGATTGTTTAATTTTCTAAATGGTGAACAAGTTAAAGAAGGCAGGGCAGCAGTGAATGCGAAATTCTGGAGGGAATATACACGGATCCTACATGCATCCGCTGAAGGGCCCTTATTAAGAGGAGGCCAGTTGTGTGGTTCACATTTTTTTAGGCTCCCTTTTTTCTTTAATGGTTACATAGGCTCCCTTCACCTATGCATCTAACAGCACATTACACAGCATGACAATCACAATAAGCAACAAGTCCACACTATTTGCTATGGAGTAATTTCACAATTCTTTATTTTAATACAAATTGCTTTTCTTTAAGAAAAAAGAAAATCTGATTATAAGCTATCAAACAATTTTCTTCAACAGCAACTAGGGCAAAGTCAAGGATCCATTAGCACCATACCAAGCATATTATGCTTCTACTAGAAATGCTGCAAGAACCAAGGATGACATGCCAATGATGGATACGTAGGAAGAATTTGAAGATATCTCAAAAGATGTAATAATTTGTGTTCAAATGCTGATAAGTCTGATATACCTGCTAGCGCCGTATGCTATCTTCGCTTTCAAATTTTCCATTTCAGGCACAAAGTCATCAATATACATTTTCAGCAGGAACTCAAGTTTGGAATCATGATTACTAAGTCAGAACTCTGTCAGATTATTTTTCACTTCAAATATAGATCAAGCATGTCGGCATGTAGGATAAAACATTATTAACTCAAAGCACATTTCTTCAATTATTTCTATTAAAGAAAATTCATGAGAGAGAGTTAGATAAATCGATTTTCTGTTTAAAACTATACAGATCAATTAGGATAGGATAGGACAGTTTTCAGGATCTGAATGGAAAAAATGCAACAGAATGCATAAAGAGAAAGGATACTATCATCAGGTCCGGCCACTCAGAACTTAAGGTACACTTGCAGCCCTTGATTAAATCAACAATAATTTTAAATTAATCAACGAAAGAAAAGATTTGAGGATTTTCTCTTGAAAGGAGCCTATTTGGATCGAAAGAATTAAGTATTATAGTTAGAGGACATCTCTAAAATCCTAGGGTATAGGAAATGCGTGAGGGGAAGACAATTAGAACGTAGTGGTCATACGCTAATTGCATGTGCTATTTGAGTGACAAAACTTAATGGAGAATGACTTGAAAGTTTTGGGAAGAAAAGGGTGGCTGGAGGTGAAATGCTAATAAAAGGTCTTCATTCTCTTCTGGAGTACTCCAAGTACGAGGAGAAAGTGTGGATCAAGGTTCCAAAGTGCCAACCCTCACCAGCAAGTACAGGGTGTACCATGTCGACTCGGTTCGGCACCACTGCAATATGGGGGCTCGATATGTCTCTGTACAGACACATGCTGCACTGACTTCAACTGCATACCATGTGTCAGTAGAGGGGTGCACTTTATCATGCCAGTAAGGTACTAATACAGGGCCCTATATCCAAGGCTTAAAACATTGGCATGGATTAAATTCCAAGCGGTCAAAGAGAAAAGAAATAGATTTCTTTGTCTCAGGGATATACTGAGGCTAAATGACGAAGATTCAGAAATTGTGGCACCTGGTTTCTGGATCAGCAGTCTAGGCATAAAAATGGATAAAAAGGAAGATAAACAATAGAGATCAAAGGAACACCAAATGTAGGTTCTTTTCACCTACAAGGATGACAAATTTTATAAGGTTGCTCCTAACATCTACCAAAGGAACATAAATAAAATTTGTCATAACAATGGCCCTCAACTACAATTGTAACCTCCTTGGTCAAGAAACGTCTTTATATCAGGTTCTTCAGGTGACATGAGCCTGCATAGAATCTATTGGGTTGCATAGCTACATATTCCACTTTGTGCCATTTAGAATGTCAAGAAATGTAAAATGAATGCTCCTGTACTGAAAAGAATCAAGTATTTGGACATCTTTTAAAATGATAAGGAAAGATGACCTAGTAAAAAGAATAAACATTTATATATTCTTGTTTACCTGATGTAAAAATGCAATTTGCTAACAAAAGATTATTAAAGAAACAAGTCAGGGAAGAAATTCCAGGCAACGATGCATGAAAATCCAATACAAAGGAGAACAGTGACAGAATCAAGCAATATAGTAGATTGGTGCAGAAAATCAACTAATCAATCAATAACAGTTTTCCTTGAACCAAAACAAATAAATAATTGACTTATAGATTCATGTAACTGGAAAATTACCACTTGAAGATGTGAACAGAACATCCATTAAGCAGGTATAAGAAAGTAACAGAGTTGAAATATAAAATTGTCCCAAGTGCATCGGCTACCTGAGCATTTTTGACCCCTTTTGTGTGCCCTATTATGCTTGCCATAATACTTGATCGAGAAGAATTAGGTGAAAATCCTTCCCATGGAGGAACAAAAATGAGTTTAGTGCATTGGACAGGAACAAGACTTCTGCTGAGCTTCTCCCACCAGGCTGTTCCCAGAGACCACCATCTAATCATCAGTCCATTCTCAGAGAAAGCAACTAGCCCCTATTTCAGGAGAGACCTTGTTAGAACACATGCAAGAAATAAGCATTCTTGATTACATGGTTTTGGACCCGTACAACTGTTTAACTGTTCGATTTACTTTAAAAAAAATTACAGGGTTATGCTTTCAAATATTAATGTTGTCAAACCTAAGACCTGTATCAAACGTAGGAAAAGATGTTTGCAGTTTAATTGGCTACCAAAATACAACAGTGTAGTGTATTTCCTTCTGCACGCGCGTGTGGAGATGTTTTGTGTATCTTATCGAAGTAAACCATTTATTTTGAAACTGGAACTACAACTTGACAACTGGAGCATGTCCTTGAAAAATAGGAAAACTGTGCAATTTCAGGACAGCGCCATCATGGAGATTTATGTAAATGCAGATGCAAAGCAAAGTTAATAGTCATGTTTGAAGATATCATTTAAAATATTCTAGAAAAATAATTAGAATTGATGGTTCTTATAACATCATAAACAATTTCTAAAATTAAAATAATATGGCAAACTGCATTTTAGCCGAGCGGTTGCAGTCCACCATTATTTGTTTGGAAGGAGATTCTGGGTTTGAACCTTGTGAGACATTTCCCAAGCATATTGACTCCACCTAATTCTAATTAGTGGCATTCCCGCCAATATACTCAAAATATAAAAAAGGAAGGCATGATATTCCATGTAGTAACAATGGAAATGATCATTGAACAGGAGCTCTGAACTACCATGAAATTACCGTCATTTTTTTTTCTATAAAAGAATGTCTGTGAAGGATGGACAATAATAGATGAAAGAATGAAAAATAGACTGCACTTGTTTAAGTAATGAAATATGACAAATCACAATCAATTATCTACATGGAATCCAAACTGTGGCTTAATGATATATTGTTTGGTGGAAGACTTATACGCAGAAAGTGTATGTCTCACATTCTACAAATGGGAATCCCAACATAAAAAGCAATCAGTTGCTGTCAGTGGAATATAAACTTACAAAATGAAGACTGTCAAACTACCTAAAGTGCCAATGCATGTACAATATAAACCAGCAGACACATCATGTATAACAGAAACCAACATAACCCAAATATCAGGGTATTGGATACATGTTTGCGAACATAGGTCCTTTAAATGCAAAATGTCTAGGATACTGCACCTCTCCATCTGGTGAGAAACTCAAGGCAGTTATTGCAGTACTGATCCTTGAATTTGAAGCTCCTTCAAGCAATATTGGAAGACCTGGAGGTCCGCTTGCATCCAGAATCTTTATTTTTGTCACACTACGAGAAAACAAGAATATAATTATATCACCAAGAGAAAGCAAACTGTGAAAAAGAGTAATGTCAAAGTTGAAATCAGGTATTTATTAGACTGCATAAACACCAAGCGAATCAAACATGATGTATTCTAATATCCCAAAATTTGTGCAAATTAAGCTCCAATTTCCACTCTGTAGCATTTTACATTGTTATACATTACAAATGCCCCACATCTATTCAACCATTAACAAAGATTTGAATGTCCCAGATAAGATATCAAGCTTCAAAATTTTTAGCCGAATAAAAACCATCAGCTGAATCCCGTTGAACTATCAAGCAGGGCAATTTTATAAATAAAGGAAGTCAACAAATGCATGGACCACACACACACACACACACACACACACACACACACACAGAGAGAGAGAGAGAGAGCATTCCCATTTATCTGATGCAAGATATTAACTCAAGAGGACAATCATGTAGAGTCAGTTTACTTAAAAGCCTTTCCTTTTAACTCAATATAGATTGTGATTCTCTACAAGGAAATTTCAGAACCTACTTTCACAATCTTTAAACTAAAAGGCCTTGCCATCCCTGTTGTGTTGGTTTTATGGATCAACGTAACATCCATTAAAGATTGTGAATATTTATATCCAACAGAAAAACCTGTTTCAACCCTCTGGCAAGACAACTTTAGGCAAGAGAAGACGTACCATTAAACCCAAAAGGCACCTATTAGGTACGGGACCAGTGATATGCCTTACGCAGTTTAAGATCATGCAGCTAGTGTTCAACCTTCTATGGTTCCTCTAGACTTGAAAAGAGTGAAGACAGATGTAAAATGGCCAGGTTTCGAACTGTTACAATATGACTCTAAAGAAGCCATCATATGTTCATATATTGTCATAAAGTTGATTAAATAACAACTAACAACCTCACAATGTGTAGATTATTGGACATCTTATTTGTCCTTTATTTTTCAACATACCTTTCTACATCATATACACGAATGGTAACACTGTGAATATCTCCAATAGCATCTCCAACAGCCAAACGTGTTGCTCTCCCATTCAGAGCAATCATAGGAAATACACGTGCAATTTCCCTTAAAGCAAGCATTGAGGTGTGAAGGCAAACCTTGCGCATGACTAAGTTGCTAGGGTCCATGGTCTGTAAAACATAGCTTACTACCTGCAAAATCTGCAATTTGTCAGCAGGGTTTTTGATCTATATAATAGAAGGGAGATGCAGAGACATAAAATTCATGAAGTGCACCATGCAAACTTGAATGTTTCCCATGTACAGAACTCTAACCATGTGTAGACACCCCCCCAGATGTAACCCATGATACCTTGTAAAACATTATAGGTTAAAATAGTGGTCTCGATATTCTCCTTTTGTGTCCAGTGTTAATCAAGTAAACACATGATACAGTTATACAGGCGTCAAGTGTTCCAGTATCCAGAAGAATCTAATACAGGTACCTTCAAGGAATTTAGGACAGAGGCTGTCTTTATCTTATAACCACTTGTGAAAAAAAAATATGGATGATTTCAGATAATGGATCATTAATTGGAGAAATTGCCCCATAAGTTTATAGCACTGATAAAACATAGGCTCAATGCTTGGCGATGTTTATATGGGATGCCAAAAGTTGCCATATAGTGGTGATAGCATCATAATAGTATGATTTAAGGTGTCAAAAAATTTTATGAAGTGTCCAAGTGCTTGACATGATAAGAAAACTTTTTTTCCTTTTGAGAACACAAAACCAAAAAATAAAATGTCTAGGTGGCCCTGCACATATCACATTAGCAAGAAACTACTAGATGTAGAAGTGAGAAGCAACTAATGATTTTGTAATAACACTGTAATATGTATCAGAACTAATAATAGCACACCAGCAAGCAAATTGTAGTATGATTTTTAATGTAGTTAAGTAGACAAAGTTAACATCTGAGAGGTGACAAAAAACAAACATATGAAGAGCAACATAGGAACTAAAAGCCATTGTCATCTGTACCATGTTAAACTGTAAATATATGTAAGAAGGAAATCACAAGAACAACTCTT
This sequence comes from Cocos nucifera, assembly GCA_006176705.1. NCBI lineage: Eukaryota > Viridiplantae > Streptophyta > Magnoliopsida > Arecales > Arecaceae > Cocos > Cocos nucifera. Next base: position 1,018,010 of record QRFJ01000067.1, on the reverse strand, counting down.
TTATTCATTGTATCAAGCCAGTGGTAATACAAACCTTATCAAGATATGGAGCTAAAGGCTTTGGAGATCCACGGACTATTCTGATAAGAGTTTTGAGGGATACAAGATGAACAGATGAATCGGAGGAAGTAGCCCAGATCTGGCCTTCTATTACATTTAGAAATCCTATAACATCAGCCATTGCTAAACTTGGCAGAAGAGTCCCAACCAAAGCCTCCCGAATGGTAACAGCTACTGCTGGGTTTTGTATCACACTACTATTCGGTGTGCCACTAAGACATTCAATCTGGAAAAAAATATCTCCAACAAGATGAGAAATTTCAGGGCCTAAGCATACTTTCCATGTGCTATCCATACCCTCTGCTAGAAGCTCTGCTGCAGTCGAACTGTATTGGTCATTCATGGACATTACCAACTTAATTAGTTGGTTCACAACCTGCTTGGCAAGCACATCCTTTACTATGCTAGGGTACCAAACCACTAATGCTGCTGCAACAATGATATTTGAGGCCATTGCATCTTGGCTTGTTCCCCCAACCCATGAAGTCCACCCTTGAGTCTCAAATGATTCCATCCAGGAAACTATGCTGGATGTTTCAATATCAGCACTGCCAAGGTTGTTACTGGACCTATGAGAGACTGTGTAGTTACAAGATATATCACCTGTATTTGAAAGAACATTCTCCTCTGTAACATCTAAAGGACTTGAAGGAGCTTCACGAGATATGATTTTCTGACTGTGAAGAGGATGTGGAATGGCACGTGGGGCTGCACAATGGAATAAAGAGCGTGCAGCCATGCGTACATGCTCACTAGGATCTTGCCAAAAACTCACTAAGAGCTGCACATATCATAAGCTAAATTACTTCTAGTCCTAGATAAAAATTGAGCTTGAAAATAGAAAAAGAAAAAGAGAAAAGAAAAGGCAAACACCAGAAAACTGAGCATTGGCAAGAACTAATATGGCTAGGTAAACAAAGCTCGATAGGAAAAAAGAAAAAAACTGACACCTTTGAAGAACATTTTCTGTAACAAAAGTGGCACTTTCATTAGAAAATCAAAGAGAGCAGGGATTTGTTAACTAAGTGCTTTATGCTATAGATTCATGCTGCAAGGATCTGAAGATCATAGGGCATGTTCTGTTGTCTCTTACAAAATTACCAGCATTACACTCACAAATATGATGAACAAAAAACACATCTTGAAGGGTATAAGTCATGTGTATTAATCTAGTATGATAATGTAGCTCCATATTATAGTATATCATCATGCATCAAATTGCAGCAGGCCAGCATACCACAATATGCATCAATATGCTGGATATATACTGGAAATTGGTTCACTAGAAAAGAGCAAGGAAGTGCCAAACCCATTGTTTTTCTGCAAAACCAATCCCACCATCATTTTCCAAAACATTGTGTCTCATAAAGTCAAGTTTGAGATGGAAACACATTCAATCAAGGATCAAACAGAACTTCATAACACCCCTCACTCCCCGCTTTATAAACAAAGACAATAATTTTATTTTAAACCAGATAAACTGATTGAAAAACATAGATATGTTGACTCTTCAGCTAATGTGTGGTTATGCTTTAATACAACAAGACTTATATCTGGTTTAAATTTTTAAAAAAAAAAAGTTTTCAATCCCTCCCCCCCCCTGAAACAATCAATGTATCAGAGATAGACCTGAACTATTTTAGAGTTTCAAATGTTATTTGTTACTAAAAGCCCACTCATTCCATGCAGTGAAATAGGTCCTTCAATTCAAAAGATTTAAGGTGACAGTGTTTTATGATTTTCATGTTTAGCACCTCCGTTAAAATATTTGTTAGATTTTCTATCAATTTAATCACTTAATGTATTTAAGAGAACTCTTTTTATTGAAAATAATTTCCCTTGACTTGATTGCACAAGTCAGTAAGGGAGTACAAATTTCTCCAGTGGCAATTAAGATTCTAATGCTTTGCACAATTAAAAGGAAAATCACTAGAGAGACATTGACCTGCTAAATTTCGAAGAAAAGTTGTTAGAATTTCCTTCTAAAAAAAAAAAGTCATTCATGCTGCTTCCCTCATTGCTATCATATGTGAATATACTTGGATAAAGAATAATGCCTTAAAGAAAAAGTAAATAGACTACTTTTTACCAACTTCTCTACCTACACATACGCAGACACACATAAATAATACATGTACAAATTTGTTTGTGCATGTAAAAACACTACATTGTTCTCTATGAAAGCCCACGGAAATGCATCTTCATTATGGAACCCAGTTTATACCCTGTGTTCCCTAATTATATTTCTAGGGTGCGCTTCGTGAAATGGTCATCACTTCAATATATATAAAAATTTCTAATTTTTGCAAGAATGATGAAATGTCAAACTGCAAAATTTTCTTTGACGGCAAATGTCTTGGATTCACTCAACTTTTTAAGCATATTTTGTTCAGTCTCATATTCAAGCAGTCAGAGGAAGATCTTTATTCACACCAAGCAGTTAAGAAATCTTGAGCGTCTTATCTATGTTTAATGATGACTACACGGGATATAGAGAAGATGCCAAACCATTAGCATATTGTGCAACCTGGAGTAAAGGAGGCTTTATATCTGGAACTTTCTCCGCAAAATTCCGAGTATAAAATGCTGCCAAAGCACTGCAAAAAACACCAAACAGATAAATCACATTTCCCAACCTCAAGACAAGAATTATGTTGGCCTCAAACACATGCTCTTTGAATTACAGATAATAAAATAAAATAATGACATGATCCAATAAGTGACAAAACAACATAGTCAACATCAGTTCCCATACAGTAATTCAAAAATACAAGAACGCATCTGTATAAGGGCTCATGAGTATGCATGTGTGTCTATCTGTCTAATATGTACGTATGTATGCAAGAGTGCATGTACGCAAGCATGCATCTGTGTATGCTTAATTTTGCATCTTCCAAGCTGCAGTAGCTTTGAAGCAAGACATGGCAAATTATCAAACGGCTTAAAATGGAGGGCTAACTAAAGAACCTTATATTGATATCTGCAAATTCATTGTAATTGTTTTAAGAAAGTTTACCTAGCTACATATTGGAAGAAGGGCAAGCGTTGGAAGGGTTGAAGTAAAATGAAATGGAATCCACAATTGGGGCAATAGTGCAGTAACTCAATTTTAATAGGTTATGTTCCAAAATGAGGGTGGAGTGCATGACCTAAGATCTTCCTGCACTGTAAGAGCCCCTACAAAATCTGATAAGTTCTCTACAAAATAGCTTGCCATATTTGCCAATAATACAGCCCTCCCCCTATTGGAAACAGAAGTTTCAAACTTCGCTTAACATATATAAATTACAGTAACTAGAACTCGTTGGTCTCTAGCGCCTCTGTTCTTGGTTATAGAGTAGTATACCATTTGGGGTATGGCAAAAGTATTTTAAAAAACAAAACTACCATGCATCTCCATGTCAGATTTTTCATATGCGGCAAGGATTGCTAACTCTCTTTTCCAAAACATACTTAGAAGTGAAATATTGGTAAACCTGATAGCCAATAGTGACTCTCGTGTGGTATTTTTCATTATCATAGAACCAGTTCACAGAAGAATAGAGCGATAAGGCTTCAAGTTATAGTTGTGACATACATTATTAGTCATTTGTTGTATTCACATCACATACAAGAGGATCATAACTTATTGAGATGTTATATTCTCTTATTACACCCAAAAGTGGAATATTTTTGCACCATTATACAATTACAATCCACAGCTAGCTTCATTAGTTCCATCTATAATATTTATTATCTGCTCTGTTAGTTCATTTTATGTAGCTTTTAGGTTAACTTGAATAATATGAGCATGGTGGGGCAGAGGCCAAGCCAATGAAATGACTTCTAGAGAAGTTGATCGAGGCTTGGGACAGCTTGTTCACATTATCCTATAAATAGAGCATGTTTGATCAGAAAATTATGGTCTGTTGATTGAATGTATTATTGATTTAAATATCACGTTTCCTAGAGTACAATAGTGAAAGAAAGTGCACCTGCTAGCTGTTGTACCAGAATGGGATAAGCTGATCATGCGTTGGGCAAGAGAAACTAATGCAAGGGATCTCATAGCACAAAATTCTGATGAAGCCTTCCAAAACTGAAACATAAAGTGCATCTTATAATTCATTGGAAGCCCTTAATATGTAAGGCATCAACAAAAGCCACTGAACATTACCTCAAGAGTAGCACGCAAGCCAGGAAACATCAATGTTAGGGAGCCTCTGTCCCCTAGCACACCAGAAGCAATATAACACCCTTCTGGCTTGCAGACATTCATCTCATTCACTAGTAATTTATCTACTTCATGATCAACATCCCATAAATGTAGAAAACATAAGCTGAACCGAAGTAGAGATCCTTCAATTGATTCTTTTATAGGATGACTTTCACTTGCTTGCACATCAGAATTATCACTCAAACTTCCATGTTGAGAAGCCAATTCTTTAATTTCAAGGTCAGAAATGAGAGTATTAACCTGTTTATCACTGTTATGCACCAAGTGCAGAGACATTAGAGATGAAAGGTCAAACTTCAAACTTGCAACACCAGGAAATGGGCAATAACATTTAACAGGATGTTTTATTTTTTGAGGAGCGCACTGTGATGAAGCCGGCTTTGCAAAACTGCTTCCAGCCAACTCACAAGTGGTGCCATGGACTGCTCCTAAAAGTGGTACCTTTACCCTACTGCTCTGTGCTAAAGAATTATTCAGCTCAAGGGAACCAGTACTTCTTTGAGATTTGTCATCTGCAAGCACTGCACTCAGCCCCCTCTCACTCTTTGTAACATGAGATTGAGAACCATCTTTGAATACTGGAAGAAGCAATGATGATGCTGAAGTAGTTCCACCCAATATGCTGCCAGTGAGAGAATTTTTGTTGATGCCCCTACAGAAATGATCGAACATCGAATGGGAAGCCGTTCCCCGAATAATTCGTTCTCGAGCACCAGATTTTACATCCCAAAGGTAAAGAACGCTAACTGCATCTGATGATGATTGGAGATTTCTGCATTGACAAGCTATGTAGCCTTTTGTGGTGTCCCATGCAACCATTGATGGGTAACTATGATGTCCAGGAAACATTCTTTCAACACACAAGGTATCAAGGGATACAAGAGCCACACAGTGATCTTCCCCTACAGAAAGAAAACAATTGTTCCATGGACGGTTGGTCCATGGTGGTGGCAATATGATTTGCCTAACTGGAGCTATGTGATGGTGCATTACTGAAAGAAGACTGCCTGTATCCATATCCCAAATACGAACTGTACTATCCATGCTTCCTGAAATCAATGCTTGATGAAAACATTGTCCTTCAGAGCATGCAACCATTCGATGTGCTGCCAAGCACAGAACAGCACCTGTGTGCCCTGAAAAAAATCGTTCAGATATGTATGGATAAATTTGAGACTTAACATTAGTGGCATCAGAATTCACATCAGGAGACAAATTTGTAAATCTTAGTACTTCTATTTCGCCACTATAGAAACCATATACTACAGCATATGGAGAACAAAAATATTCAGAGAGGACCATTGAAGATGATACAATCCGTTTGCTTAGCCCAAGACCATTACTTTCAGGTTCGCTACATAGACCATTCGAATTGTTGGAGCCTTCAGTGCAACTCTGCTGGGAACTTTTCTTTGCCCTGTCTTTTGCCTCATTGGTCAGATCACCAGGAAAACCACCTTCACCTACCAATTTGCTCGGATAAGGCTTGCCCAAGTTATTATCTAACCTTGATTCAATTTTTTCAATGAGCCATCTTGTGATATAAGGTCTCCAAATTAATGACTCACTAACTACAAAACTGATCGACTCAACACGAACAAGACAGTGATTCAACCGACAGAAACGAACAGATGCTTTCCTATCAAGTATGCAAGGCATGTCCGGGATTTTGCACAGAGCTTCAAACTCAAACATAGCACCTGAACCAGATATCCTGTATGCCATTGCCGCACCATTTGTATTCCACACAGCAAACATCCTTCCAGAGACTTCAGCGAAATTCTTGATTTCTGATTCACAAACACCATTATTATCCTCGAGAAACATACCTCCAATGAGTTGAGCCTTTGTTGAAGGGTCTTCATTGTATAGTGAACTACCCAGTAAAGAGATCTCACCAACTGTAACACCATCAGCTAGGCATTTGAACACACAGTGATTCCCATAAACGAGAGCCAAGAGCTTCCTATCATCTGAAAAAGCCACCGCCTGCACTTCTTCACTCGAAATCTCCCCTGACACGGATGCTGCAATGTCAGGCGAGGAGCTTCCGCGCGGAAAATTTGCACCTTGCCCGTCATGATCCGCCTCCGCCACTGCCAAGAGCTGCGTTCTCCCATTCCCATCAACCAAGATCACATCGTGTTTATTCTTTGGCCCATCTTCGTCTACTGAGACAACGGCCATGGACTTCACTGGCCCAATCGACAAGCTCCCGTGGAAAACGGTCTGAAGTACGTTCATGGTACACGAGTCCACGATGACCACCGCGCACTTAGGCGCTCTTCTTGGCTGAGCTTCGCCATCTCCGGCGGTAAAGTTCGGATGGTGGACGGCGGCGGAATCAGATGAGCTGCAGACGATACAGACGTAACGAGGGGATGAAGGGAGCGGCGATAACAAGGACGGCGTCCCCGCCCACGGTGGCAGCCTCCGGCGGCGGCGGCAGCGCCCGCGACCGACGCTCCAGACGCAGAGCACGCCGTCAACGCAGGCGCTGAACAGCGCGGGCGCCGGCTTAGGGCTTGGTTGTTCGGAGTCGGCGGGCATGCAGGTGACCAGGTCGGCGATGGGCGCCGCGTGGCCGCAGAGCATGGCCATCGGCCAGATATCGTGGGCGGCGGCGAGGTTCCACCAGACGATGGAGCCATCGAATCCGCCAGTGTAGAGGGCGGGGGGATCGGGAACGGCAGCGGCGGCGGTGATCCGGTGAGGCGGAGGCGAGGCGGGCCACAGGCACGCGACGGAGGGGCACTTCATTTGCCCCCGCAGGGGTTTCCTTTACCCTTGGGAGAGAGACACGGAGTATTGGGTACTTGGAAGTGAGAGTAGGAAAGGTAGAAAAGGATTCATAAGAGGAAACCGTTTTCCGGAAGATTTGCAAGAGGAGAACGGTGAGGCGGTGAGGACCCCGTGGGGAGTCTTCGGCCTTCGGCACTGCTTTCACGGCCGGAGGAAAAGGGAGGAGCGGATCGCGTGCGACGTCGGACGATCCTGAACGGCACGAGAAGTTATTACATGGACCAAGTCCAGTGGTCCAGTCCAAATCCCGGGGCAAATGTGCGGTAGATAACAGCACCCCTCATTTGATCTAGAATTGTTTAAATACACGGGGTAACGGGTAGCAGGGCGTTGGACCGATCCATTGGATCTCGTCTATCAAATAACCGGACGGAGGGCGCCCTCCGGGATGTAATTTCTTGTGCTGAATCTGGTGTAGGGCATAATATCTCTTTCTAGAGATGAAGAGATGCACCGTAAATGCAGTGTCATGAGGATGACCAAATTCTTCAATCTCGGCTGTTTATCGATCTGAATCCTCCAATATTTTCTTCCGATCTCGGGCTGTTGCCGAGCTTGTTCTCGAACATATATAATGGTCTTGATAAAATCTTCTATTCACGGGATCGTAGAGCGGTAAATTCGATGTCATAAGCATAATAATTATCCACGATGGTCCATCGTGGGTGCTGTAGGTTGCAGGTATCCCGCCTTCGCTATTGCATTATCGTATGTAGCCAAACATGAACATCGTCTGGCACAAACTACTAAAATGATAATGATTTCTTAGATCATCCATGATTTATGTAGATCGTATCATCTCAATCAACCTCTAAGAACCTGAAGCCAACTACCAGAATCTCGACCATCGACGATCCACCAAAGCTCATCTATTGATGAGCTATCCTCCTACCAAATTTATTTTTTTTTTAAATTAAAAAAATCTAGATAAAAAAGAAGTCCTCCGTAATTCAATCTTCTAAAAAAAAAAATACCTTATTCGAATTAATCTGTACAATAAATTTAGAAGGTCATTAAAGTCCAACACAAATACAATTTTAATTCTTCTTTATAAATAAGGGATTCCGGAACCCTCAAAGTAGGCATTCAATTCAATGCTTTCTTTCTTAACTTGAGCATCGAAGGATTTTCACCAAAGAATGCTCTAGTAAGAACTTCTTTATAGATGATCGAGCGAAGCTCTAGCGGCGGATTTATCTCGGCCATATCAACTTCGACAGCCAATCTCAGGTGGGAAGATTAGGAGCAATAATGGGTATAATAATTATCCATGATTTTAACCCATAAATATCTTAATTGCACCCGTTAGACCTAAAATAACGGTCAATGAATCCCCCTCTATATAAATAGGGGCAGAAGAGGTTGTCGGATTTTTTTTTTTTAAATAAAAGTTTTCTTTTGCACTTTCTCTTGCAATTATTTTTTAAAATTAACTAACTTAAGCATCAAAAAATTTTTCATCGGACAAACTTTGATAAATGAATATTTGCTTGTAGGTTGGAATCATCATCTTCCTTAATCTCCCACTGACCTTAGAGCTCATCCTCCAACTGATATTTAGCTAGATCTCCAGCCAATGTCTCTAGAGTTTAGTGGCAACATGCACCATATTAGCATTACTTTGAAGGAATAAATTGAGATGAGGTGAGAAATGTGGCAATTCGAGATGAAAGTATGGTGAATAGTATACATAGAGATCAAGATACATGATTAGGGCAGTACATTACTCTATGTTGCACATAGTATGGGATATATATTTTTAGAAATGAATGGAGTTCATAGAAATGAAAAATCTGATTAATGTGGTGCACACGCTAGCATGATGTACATGATGTATAATTTCTCATCTTGCTAATATTCGATCTTGAGGCTTTGGGCTGTACTTAGTTTTAGCCCACCACTCCCCTTACCTCTATAGCTAAGCAATTAAAGTGAGCCCACCAACCTCCTGCGTTGAACAAGCTAATAATCATATATATATATATATATATATATATATATATATATATATATATATATATATATATATATATATATATATATATATATATATGAGTAATTATTTGTGCTCCATCTGTAGTATAGAAAAAGTGAAAAACTATACTGTCCTATTTGATTGGGCTATGTAACCACCACTTTTCAACATGTATTTAATTTATGCAGTTTCACATTTTCGTTTAAAATTTTGAATAACGAAAATATCCCTCCTCTTCTAAAAAATTATGACATCTTATGTTCATATTATCATTTAATGATAATCTATAATATGATTATAGAGCTACATCCTGCTTCTCTTCTATAATATTACATTTTTTTCACATCATCTTTGCTGTTGGGTTATACCAATATTGGATATTGTTTTCACATTAGCAAACTTCCAACTACTGCATTTTGGGTTCTATACATTTCATGCTTGTTTATTAGTTCTCGTCTTTGGGTGTCAATCTCTATGCTTATAGATCCTGTAAATCACGTAACCGAGTAAGTGTTGCTACTTATTTGTGGTTATGCATTTAGAATCATATTGTGGTACAGGCATCCTTTCTCAATTAGCCTACTTTATGCACAGTCAAAATATGCTATTTCACACATCTGAATTACTTATGCATACAGTCTGTGGTAATGCTCTCTTCATATATGGATTTTAGTTGCAAAAATTTGATCCAATCCAAACATTGTCTGTTAGCTCCTTATATCTCGTGGCCTTATAGCTCATGCATAACTCTGAATATGTATTTGAGATATGTGGCTGGAATGGGTGCTGTTGACACGGAAACTAGTCGCCGCTGGAGTTCATTGGAGTTAAGGTCGATGAAGTCGCCGTCGACCTGTAAAATAAAATTTCGTCCGAAGCCGGTGGGAAGGTGGCTCCGACAAGATCCTCCGACGCTCAAGTTAGTTCTGGCCAACAGGAATAGAGTGCTCGGTAGAGTATAGAGGAAGAGAAAAGGGTTTTCAGAACATGGCGTAAGTGTATTCGGAGGGTTCTTTTATAGAGGGAGTTTATTGTAACCGCCTTGGTTAATGAGCGTCGTAACTGTCCTGATCAATGCCGATCGTTATTAACGATCGTTATTGTCGATAAATGTCGATCGTTATTAACGATCGTTATTGTCGTGTAACCGTAGCGAGATCGTCTGTCGGAATCCACATAAGAAGTTCGACCTTCATGAAAGTTCCAAGGAGTCCGGCTTCCATAGAAGCTCGACCGGAGAGGAAGCTTTGGGGGGAGTTCGGCTCCCACAGGCGCCTGGCTGTAACGACGCGGAGACAGTTCAGCTTTTGCAGAAGTCTGACTGAAGCTCGGCGAATGGACAATCAGAAGTAGTTCTGCAGCTAAGTAGTTTGGCCCACTGCTGACTGCTGAGGAGTTCGGACGCTGGTTGTTCGAAGGAGCTCAGCCGACTGAAGGGATGGTCGCTTGAGGAGTTCGACCGCTGGAAGTACGAAGCTCGACCGCTGGAGAATTCGGTCGGTTGAAGGACTTCGGTTGAGGCCTGGCCGCTGAGGAGTTCGGCCGGATGTAGGAGTTCGGCTAAGATGCGTCTGTCGAAGCTCTTCCGTGGCTATTGGCCCCATCAGACTGGGCACCGAACTTGACTTTGGCAGAAGCGGGATTTATCCTCAACACTAGCCCCCTCACTCCTGAGTTCGAAACTCGAAGGGAGAGAGTGCAGTCAAGGCGACTGCCAAAGTCTTCTTTCGGACCTCATGTTGGTCCATGTCGAAGCTTGAGGGAAATTTCATCTTCGGCTAAAGTTGATGCTGAAATTGAAGCTCTCTAGCCGAGGTTGATTCGATCACTTGAAAAAGATCCTATCTCTCGCCGAGGTCGAAGTCGGCACTCTTCAGCCGAGGTCAGCCTAGTCGCTCAGGGGAGACCTTATTTGACCGAGGTTGATAGGATCGCTCGGAGGAGATCTTATCTCCTCTGGCTGAGGTTGATGCGGGTGCTCGCGTTAGGATGAGATCCTCCTCCTATTCCTAATGGGCTATGGGGGCACATGCGGACCATCATCCAAGCCTCTCCCCCCATCTCGTCTAAGGTGAACGAGACCTTCGACTTTGCTCATGTTAGGACGAGGTCTTCCTCCTGTTCCTAACGGGCTGTGGGGGCACATGCGGACCGTCGTCCGAGCCTCTCCCCCCATCTCGTCTAAGGTGAACGAGGCTTTCGACTTTGCTCGCGTTAGGACGAGGTCTTCCTCCTATTCCTAATGGGCTGTGGGGGCACATGCGGACCATCGTCCGAGCCTCTCCCTCCATCTCGTCTAAGGTGAACGAGGCCTTCGACTTTGCTCGCGTTAGGACGAGGTCTTCCTTCTGTTTCCTAACGGACTGTGGGGGCACATGCGGACCATCGTCCGAGCCTCTCCTCCCGTCTCGTCTGAAGGTGAACGAGGCCTTCAACTTTGCTCGCATTAGGACGAGGTCTTCCTCCTGTTCCTAATGGACTATGGGGGCACATGCAGGACCGTCGTCCGAGCCTCTCCCTCCATCTCGTCTAAGGTGAATGAGGCCTTCGACTTTGCTCGCATTAGGACGAGGTCTTCCTCCTGTTCCTAATGGACTGTTTTTACTCATTTTTCTCTTGCCATCCCGTAATCCTTGTGCCAAAAATCAAAAATGCAGAGCAAAGAAATTTTTGAAGAAAATTTACTGATGATACATCCTCAGATTTTCTGAGTTCCATGGCCGGAGAAGCATTATCCCTACGAGTTCCTTCAGGCGATAAGTTCTCGGTCGGATAACTTCCGTCACCTCATACGGACCTTCCCAATTTGGGGTGAGCTTTCCTTGACTCTGAGGCTGAGTGACAGCGGCTCGTCGGAGCACTAAGTCCTCCACTCTAAACGTCTTACTTTTACCCTTGGAGTTGTAGTACCGAGCCACCTTCTATTTATAGGTTGACATCCGGATGCGAGCTTCCTCCCTCTTTTCTTTCAGAAGATCGAGATTGACTCTGAGGTCTTGGGGGTTGTGCTGCTCATTGAAGCTTACGACCCATGCAGAAGGAAGCTTAAGCTCGACCGGGATAACTGCCTCAGTACCGAAGGCCAAAGCGAAGGATGTTTCTCCAGTTGGCACCCTCTGAGTAGTTCAGTATGCCCAGAGGATATGATAGAGTTCGTCCACCCATGCCCCTTTTGCCTTATCGAGTCTCTCTTTGATTCCTTGCAGCAAGGTTCGGTTGGTAATCTCAGCTTCCCCATTAGCCTGTGGGTGAGCAACAGAAGTGAAGCGGTGGGAGATGTTTAATTCTTCATAGAACTCGGCGAACCTGGCCCCATCGAACTATCGCCCATTGTCGGTTATGAGGGTTCGGAGCAGGCTGAACTGGCAAACTAGTGACTTTCAGACAAAGTCATGGTTCGGCTTCGATCCACTTGGTGAAGTAGTCAATCACGACCAGGAGGAACTTCCGCTGTCCCGATGCCGTTGGAAAGGGGCCGAGTATATCCATTCCCCATTGCGCAAACGGCCAGGGTGAACTGAGCGGAGTGAGTTCGAATGTTGGTCGCCTCTGCACACTGGCATTTTTCTGACAGCGGTCGCACCTCTTTACATATTCCACAGAATTGCGAAATAAGGTCGGCCAGTAGTACCCTTGCCGAAGTAGCTTTTGCGACAAAGACCTTGCTCCTATGTGGCTTTCGCAAAGTCCTTCGTACACATCCCATAGTGCGAGGTTGGCCTCTGAAGGTCGGAGACATCTCAACAATGGGAGGGAGTACGACCTTTTATACAACTTGCCTTCATATAAGACGTAGCGGGAGGCTTGATTCTTGAGCTTCCGAGCTTCTTTTCGATCGTGAGGAAGAACTTCCTCCTTAAGGTAGGCAACAAATGGGTCGATCCAGTTAGGCTCGAATTCTGTCTGTAGGATGTCCTGAGATTCCTCTATGGTCGGGTACTTCAGAGTTTTCAGAAATACTTCTTCGGGCAGTTCGGCCGGAGCCGAAGTGGCCAGTTTGGAGAGAAAATCGGCTCTCGCATTTTCTATCCTTGGGACGTGCTGAATGCCAAAGCTGCCGAAGGCCGGGGTCAAACTCCTCACCTTTCCGAGGTATCTCGCCATGCCTTCCTCTCGCGCTTCGAAGTTGCTGTCAACTTGGCCAACCACTAGTTGAAAATCACTGTAGACTCGAAGCCGATCTACTTTTAACTCCTTCGCTATTTTTAATCTGGCAATCAGTGCTTCATATTCGACTTCATTATTGGTAGCGGAGAACTCGAAGCGCAGCGCATACTCGGTGACGACTCCCTCGGGATTGACCAAGACTAGCCCCGCACCAGCTCCAGCGAAGTTGGATGAACCATCCATGTACAGAGCCCAGGAGCCTTTAGAGAGGTCGGCACTTTCCTCGGGGAAGTTCGGCTGCGATGGTTCGGCTTCGTCAAGACTCGATCTTGCTTTTGTGTCTGTCTCGCTTGATTCAAGCTCGACTTCATCTGGAATGGTGCATTCCAGTACAAAATCCGCCAGTATCTGGGCCTTGATTGATGGCCTAGGCCAGTAGTTGATGTCGAACTCCGTGAGCTCGATTGCCCATTTTGCGATTCTTTCGGAAGCATCTGCTCGATGGAGAACTGCTTTTATTGGTTGGTCCGTGAGGACCGTTATGGTGTGCTCCTGAAAGTAAGGTCGGAGCCTCCTGGCAGCAATTATAAGATAGTAAGCCAATTTTTCTATCTTAGAGTATCTGGTCTCCGCGTCCCTTAGGACTCGGCTCACGTAGTAGATCGATCGTTGCGTCTTTGCTTCTTTCCTTACGAGGACTGCTATCAAGGCCACCGAGGAGACAACTAGATACAGGAACAATTCTTCCCCAGGTTCAGATTTTGCCAGCAACGGGGGCATGCCGAGGTAGTTTTTGAGCTCCTCGAATGCTTGTTGACACTCCACCGTCCAGCTGAAGTCCTTTGGCCGCTTGAGAACCTCGAAGAAGGGCATGCATCGTTCAGTCGACCTTGAGACGAAGCGATTTAGGGACGCCACCTTCCCGGCCAGGCGCTGAACTTTCTTGATCGTCTTTGGAGTGGTCATTTCTCGAATAGCTCAGATTTTTTGGGGGTTTGCCTTGATTCCACGTCTCGACACCATGAACCCAAGAAATTTTTCGGAGGTTACGCCAAAGGCGTATTTGATTGGGTTCAGCTTCATCTTGTGCTTCCTGAGTGCACGAAGGTCTCTTCAAGGTCGGCCAGATGGTCTGCTGAAGCTTGACTTTTGACGAGCATGTCATCTACGTACACCTCCATGTTGCGGCCGATCTGCTCCTTGAAAATTTTATTGACCAAACGCTGGTATGTTGCCCCTGCATTTTTGAGTCCAAAAGGTATGACCTTGTAGCAATAAAGACCTCGGTTAGTAATGAAGGTGGTCTTTTCTTCGTCTTCAGGTGCCATGCATATCTGGTTGTAACCAGAAAAGGCATCCATAAAGGTGAGGAGCTCATGACTCGAGATTGCATCCACCAACTGATCGATCATGGGCAGGGGGTAACTATCCTTTGGACAAATCTTGTTCAGCTTTTTGAAGTCGACGCACATCCTCCATTTGTTATTTGCTTTCTTGACAAGAACCGCGTTCGAAATCCAGATCGGATAGTTGACTTTTTGGATTAGTCCAGCTCTGAGGAGTTTATCTACCTCTTCAGCGATCGCTTTCTGCCTCTTCGGAGCATGTTGGCGTAGCTTTTCTCTTACCGACCGGTGTTTCGGATCGATGGCCAGCCGATGTTCCATGACCTCGGTGTCGGTTCCTGGCATATCCACTGGGATCCAAGTGAAGACGTCCGTGTTCCTTTTGAAAAAAGCGACGAGTTGCTCCCGAACCTCGGCCGCCAGATTGGAGCCGATCTGCACAATATGCTCCGAGCTTCCGTCATTCAAGGATACAAAGACAAGGTCCTCTGCAGGCTCACCTCGTTCTTCAGTGAGGTCGTCACGGACGTTCAGTCCGTCAATAAGATAGGGGTCGGGCTGATCTTCCTTATACAAGGCGTTCGAGTAGCAATACCTCGCTAGAGCCTGGTCTCCTCTGACTTCTCCGATCCCATGGCTCGTAGGGAACTTCATCTTCAAGTAATAAGTCGACACTACCGTCCGAAGTGCATTTAAACCAGGTCGGCTAAGAATCGCATTATAGGCAGATGGGGTCTTTACGACTAGAAAGTCGACCCGTGCTTTGGCCAGCTTTGGGCGTTGTCCTGCTGCTACGGTCAAAGTTATTATACCTTCAACTGGTACGGTGTTGCCAGTAAATCCTATCAGTGGAGAATTCATCGGCCCCAATCGATCGTCAGATAGGGACATTTTTGAGAAGGCATCGTAAAACAACACATCAGCTGAGCTTCCATTATCTACCAGAATGCGGCATACATTGTAGTCAGCAATATTCAACGAAACAACAACCGCGTCATTATATGAAAATTGGATTCCCTGGCCGTCCTCCTCGGTGAAGGCTACAAGCTCCATGATCCTCCGCTTCTTCATCGATCCTTCGAACCTGCCGGTTTTCCCTTGTTGAGGTCCCCCTAAGATAGTATTGATGACGCCAAGGGGAGGCTGATCTTCTTGTTGGTTTTTCCCACTTGGCGGTAGTGCTCTCGGTCGATCTTCCCTCTCCTCAGGCCGTCTTCAAAGAAATCGGCTTAGTCTGCCTCGCCTGACGAGCTCTTCAATCTCGTCCTAGAGTTGAATGCACTCCGCAGTGTCATGACCGTGGTCGCGATGGTAAAGGCAGAACTTGTTGGGATTGTGCTTGTTAGGGTGGGAACGCATTCTATCTGATCTTGGAAGTCGTTCTCGGATCTCCATCAGAACTTGAGTCTTCGGGATGTTAAGGGGGGTGTAGTTGTGAAATCATCATTGTCGGAGAGAACTTCGGTGCTGAGGAGAACCTCGGTGCGTCCTTCAGTCAGGGCTTCCCCGCTTCCGAGCTTGAGGAGGAGTTCGGGCTCGCTCGCGATCAGGGGGAGTCCGAAAATGCGGCCGAGCTTCAGTCCGCTTTCTTTCTTCGACGGATCTATCTAACCTACCGATTAGCTGTTTGTCATCGACTTCGTCGTCCTTAGCCTCGAAGGCCTTCTCTGCCCGGGCATAACTTTTGGCCCGAGCCAGCATGTCGGTAAAGTCCCTGGGATGCTTCTTTTTTAGAGAGAACAATAGGTCGTTCTTCCGAAGGCCACTTTTGAGAGTGGCCATGGCGACCGACTGGTCCAGGTCCCGGACCTCTAGCACAGCAGTATTAAACCGAGAAATGAAAGCCCGGATGGATTCCCCCTCTTTCTGTCTGATGGCCATTAGAGAATCCGAACTTCGGCGTGGATGCCGACTACTGACAAAGTGGACCGCGAATTGTTAACTCATTTGCTCGAACGACAGGATGGTACTCGGCTTAAGCATCGAGTACCAGTTCCTGATGGCTCCTTTTAGGGTAGAGGGGAAAGCCCGGCACAGGATGGCGTCTGGCGCGCCATGGAGCAGCATAGTCGTCCAGAAGGCTTCCAAGTGGTCGACTGGATCGGTAGTCCCATCATAGCTCTCAAACTGTGGGAGCTTGAAGTTCGGCGGAATCGATTCCTACATGATTTTCTGCGAGAAAGGAGGGTCGGTTCGGATCTCATTACCGTATGAGGAGGGAGCGTGGCGGAGTTCTTCGATTCGTTGGCTCATTTCTAAGAGCCTTCGATCCAGAAGGTCTTCACGATCTCTTATCTCTAAAGTTTTCCTGCTGAATGGGTACAAAGCTTCTCCCTAGGATGAGCTGCGGTCCGAACAAGGGCTCTCCTTTCGTTGCCTTCCTTTTTCGAGGATTGGAGGTCGGGTAGCCCATGTTGATTGCCTCTGGACTGGATCACACGGCTCTGGAGAATCCTGCGCCGGTTGAACTGGTACGGCGGCCTGCTGGTGCATAGCCTGCATCGCTTGAACTGCCTCAGTGAGGCTACGAACCTGCTGGACGAGCAGGTTGAACTGTTCAGCATCTACTGCGACCACAGACTGATCCTGGACTGTCGGGACTGGAGCGATAGTGGACGGACCCGGACGGGATCGGGCCGCGGAGGCCATCGATCGTCGGGCTGCAGAATGAGACTGGGTTACCAGGGCTGGAGCAGAAGCGGGCGGACTCGAACGGGATCGGGCTGCGGAGGCCGTCAATCTCCGGGTGGAGGCTCTCCTGGGGGGCATCTTTTCTCTTTGGAAAGAAATTTGAATTAAGAGGAAGAGAGATTTCTCGAGCACTCCTTTAAGAACAAAGAAACTCCGGCTTCCTTTAAGAGAGGAATCTTTGTCGGTGAGCCCTCCTTCTAGTGCCAATCTGTTGACGCAGAAATTAGTCGCCGCTGGAGTTCGCCGGAGTTGAGGTCGATGAAGTCGCCGTCGGGGACCTGCAAAATAAAGTTCCATCTGGAGCCGGTGGGGAGGTGGCTCCGACAAGACCCTCCGACGCTCAAGTTAGTTCTGGCCAATAGGAATGGAGTGCTCGATAGAGTATAGAGGAAGAAAAAAGGATTTTCAGAACCTGACGTAAGTGTATTCGGAGGGTCCTTTTATAGAGGGAGCTTGTTGTAACCGCCTTGGTTAATAAGCGTCGTAACTGTCCTGATCAATGCCGATCGTTATTAACGATCGTTATTGCCGATCGTTATTGCCGATAAATGCCGATCGTTATTAACGATCGTTATTGCCAATCGTTATTGTCGTGTAACCGTAGCGAGATTGCCTGCCGAAATTCACATAAGAAGTTCGGCCTTCATGGAAGTTCCAAGGAGTCCGACTTTCGTAGAAGCTCGGCCAGAGAGGAAGCTTTGGGGGGAGTTTGGCTTCCGCAGGCACCTGACTGTAACGACGCGGAGACAGTTCAGCTTTTGCAGAAGTCTGACTGAAGCTCGACGAATGGGCAATCAGAAGTAGTTCGGCAGCTAAGTAGTTCGGCCCGCTGCTGACTGCTGAGGAGTTCGGGCGCTGGTTATTCGAAGGAGCTCGGCCGGCTGAAGGGATGGTCGCTTGAGGAGTTCGGCCGCTGGAGAATTCGATCGGTTGAAGGACTTCGATTGAGGCCCGGCCGCTGAGGAGTTCGGTCGGATGTAGGAGTTCGGCTAAGACGCATCCATCGAAGCTCTTCCGTGGCTATTGGCCGCATCAGGCTGGGCACCGAACTTGACTTTGATAGAAGCGGGGTTTATCCCCAACAGGTGCTTTGTACTTTCTTTGTGGAGTATCTAGTGCCATTGGGCATCGGCTTCTTATTAACCATCAGTATCTGCATGCTGACTTACTTCCATGTGATGTGTTAACTGATGGAAACTGTAGCATTTCTTCTTGCTCTATAAAAATTATAATATGGAATTGTGCTTGGCTATTATTTTGTCCCTATTTGATGATACTTATGTTTATGTTACTGATGGGAGCTTGTCTGCATCTCATATATTTATTACGTGCTTGGCTTTCCTTCCTTCCTATTGTTTCAAGTCTGAAGGAACTATTTTGTATGGTGCCCAAGGTTCCTACTGCAAATATGATTTCATCCCAATTGATACATATGCTGATGGGAATGTGCAGATATTTTATTTATTTTTCTCATTTCTACTTGTAGCTCGCTATGAGCTTTCTCTCCCAGATAATGGTTCACAATTAAATATGACGGATAAAAAGTGTGGATATATTGTTGAATACCAGATAAGCTATATCTTGTGGTTTATACAAATAATATATAGCTGGTTACAGGGATCTTACTGGTATCATTTTATCATTTTATATCTTTTATAATGATGTGATTTCTAATTTTCCACATGATGTTTCATAGCAAAACATAATTATTGGAAATGGTCTCTTTAATGTTGTTTGCAAGGGATCTTCTCTACACAGGTTTACATGCCTAATTGTTCTGTTACTTTATGGATACTTCTGCACTATCAGAAGTAACATGGAGATTCTTCCAAGGATCTCTTTAATCATAGCATGTATATATGGCTATGGCATCATCTGCAACTGCTTGTTTCTTATACATAATCACATAATCTTTGGATCTAGAAGGCTAATTCTCTGGGTCATGCAATGGCATATATCCTTTCCACCTTTGATGGTCCCTTCGTTGCGGTGAGACTTTCATGGTTTTATATCTTCATCAGCTTATGACGTCTTTTTACATTCTGCACTTTGTTTCATATCCTACATTGCGCTTTTTTGCATAATGTTCTTGTTCTACAAAGCTGATGTCTCTTGCTTCTGGGCGGTCCGTATTACTTTTTTATGTTATGTATCATCTTACTGGTTCTTTGTTGTACATCTGATTATCTGCTATCATAAACTCTTTTTTGTACAAATATTTTTGTTTTTGGGCCTCCAACATTGGATCGGGCGAAGTTCTTTTTTTTGGGTTTCGTTATATGCTGTAATTTTTTGCTACAATTTAATCCAGCTATTGCTTCCCCTTCTTACCAAAAAAAAATTATTTTTTTAAAAAAATATATAAAATATCTATTATACCCCTAATAGATATAAAACCATATACTTTTACTTTCAAATTTTTTATAAATAATAATATTATATTTATATTAATATAAATATAATATAATAAAATATTAGATTATAATTATTTATTATATTAGTATAATACTAATATTTTAATATTATTAACATAAATATAAATATAGTATGAATATTATATTATTTAAATTAATATATAAATTATATTATATTAATATAAATATTATGATAATATTAATATAATATTATATTAATATTTATAAAAATAATATTTAATAATATTTTTAAAAATTTGTATGCTCTATAATCATATATTTGTAAAAGGATATTTTTGAAAATAAAAAAAGCAATCACTTTTCATCCCGTAGAAAGTCTCCAAATCCATCTTCTTCATAAATTTTTACTTCTTATATTTCCATAGAAAGAACTTTTTTATTCTCTCTCCTCTCAAAATTTCAACTAAAAAAGAGATTTTCTCTCTACTTTCTAAGAATTATCTCTTTTTTTCTCTACCTATGAACCAAACAAGTTCTTAGAGTCTACTTTTGAGTATCCTTTTGAGTAGTAGTAAAGTCTCCTTCCATACAAACCTATGGCGCATCAAAGCAAAGTACCCTTCATCTAGATTATGATCGATTTAGTCCCCTCACTTAGTCTAATCACGAAGAAATTTACCTGTTTGATAAATTAGCACCTTTGAGGTTTGAGATATGCTGCAAATTGGAAACTTTTAGACCCACCTGCCATGTTTAGTGGCTGCCATGTTTGTTTTACATGCTCAATAAGTGATATTCATTCAACATACATATTGTTGACGCAGAATCTGATCGTCGTCAGATTCAGCTGGAGTGGAGATGGACGAGGTCACCACTGGAGACCTGCAAAATAAAGTTCCAATCAGAGCCGATAGGAGATGGCTCTGGCAGGACCCTCCGACGATCAAATCAACTCTGGCCAATAGAAATGGAGTGTTCAAGCAAGAGCTCGGCAGAGTTTAAAAAAGGAGAGGAGAGCTTAGAGTTTAAGATTAGCCTATCTGGAGGGTCCTTTTTATAGGTGGAGCTTGATGGTGACAGCCGCAGCTGTCAGGTAGCAGGTTGCTCGAGGTCCGACGGAGTCAGTCCCAGAGAAAGGTGCCATCTGCAGCATCGCCTGCAATGGATTGATGGTGACAGCCATCACCGCCTGGTAGCGGATCGCTATCGCCTGCAGCGGACTGATGGTGATGGCTGTAGCCATCTGATACTGAGCCACTCGAGGCCGAGAGGAGGGTTGAAGAGCTTTGACGTGTATCCATTTTGGAGGAGTTCGGACTTTCGAAGAAAATATAGTTGGAGAAGATCACCCAGGAGGAATAATAGCTGAAGGAGTTCAGCTTTTCTAGGCATTCGTCTGAAGGAGAGATCCAGAAATCCGACCGAAGGAGGTGTTTGGGAGGAGCCCGGCTCTTGAAAAAGTTCGACCGAGGGGGTGTCTGAGAGGAGTCCGACTCTTGAAGAAGTCCGACCGAGGGGATGTCTGGAAGGAGTCCAGCTCTTGAAGAAGTTCGATCGAGAAGATGTCTGGGAGGAGTCCGGCTCTTGAAGAAGTTCGAC
Organism: Cocos nucifera; assembly: GCA_006176705.1. Taxonomy (NCBI): domain Eukaryota; kingdom Viridiplantae; phylum Streptophyta; class Magnoliopsida; order Arecales; family Arecaceae; genus Cocos; species Cocos nucifera. Next base: position 996,839 of record QRFJ01000067.1, on the reverse strand, counting down.
CGCTGAGGAGTTTGATCGAGGCACGATCGCTGAGGAGTTCGGCCGAATGAGCTCGATCTCTTAAGAGTTTGGCCAACTAAAAAAGTTCGACTAAGGCTCGTCTGCTAAAGCCCTTCCGTGACTACCGATTGCACCAGCCTGAGCATCAGACTGAACATCGATGGGAGCGAAATTTATCCCCAACAATAGTCCTCCCACTCTCAAGTTCAAAATTTGAAGCAAGGGAATAGCGAAACAGACGACCGTCGAAGTCCTTTTCCGGGCCCTGCATTTGTTGAAGTTGAAACTCGAAAAGATCTCTTCTTCAGTCGAGGTTGAAGTTGATCTCGTCTTCGATGGTCGAGATCAGAGGTTGAGCTCCTCGGGGGCGATATTATCTCCTGCAGTCGAGATTGGCTCGGACCCTCAAGGGAGATCTTATCTCCTGCGACTAAGGTCGCCTCGGGAGAGATCTTATCTCCTACGGTCGAGGTTGATGCGGATGCTCGGGGGAGATCTTATCTCCTGCAGTCGAGTTTACCCCGGGAGAGATCTTATCTTCTGCAGCCGAGGTTGGCCTGGACACTCGGGGGAGATCTTATCTCCTACAGCCGAGGTTGGTGTGGGCGCTCGGGGAAGATCTTATCTCCTATAGCCGAGGTCGCCTCGGAGGAGATCTCATCTCCTACAGTCGAGGTTGATCCGGATCCTCGGGGGAGATCTTATCTCCTACGGTCGAGGTTCTCTCGGGAGAGATCTTATCTCCTATAACTGAGATTGGCCCGAACCCTCAGGGGAGATCTTATCTCCTACGGTCGAGGTTGACTCGGATCCTCAGGGGAGATCTTATCTCCTACGATCGAGATCGCCTCAGGAGAGATCTTATCTCCTACGGTCGAGGTTGATACGGTGCTCGAGGAAGATCTTATCTCCTGCAGTCGAGTTTGGCCCGGATCCTCAGGGGAGATCTTATCTCCTACGATCAAGGTTGCCTCGGAGGAGATGTTTTTCTCCTACAGTCGAGGTTGATGCAGACGCTCGGAAGAGATCTTATCTCCTGCAGTCGAGTTTGCCCCGGGGAGATCTTATCTCCTACAGTCGAGATTGCCCCGGGGGAGATCTTATCTCCTATCGTCGAGGTTGACGCAGGCGCTCGGGGGAGATCTTATCTCCTACAGCGAGGTCCTCGGGAGGAGATCTTATCTCTACAGTCGAGGTTGGCCCGACGCTTGGGGAGATCTTATCTCCTACAGCCGAGGTTGGTGCGGGTGCTCGGAGGAAAGATCTTATCTCCTGCAGTCGAGGTTGCCTCGGGGGAGATCTTATCTCCTACAAGTCAAGATTGACCCAGACCCTCGGGGGAGATCTTATCTCCTGCGACTGAGGTTCCCTCAGGAGAGATCTTATCTCCTAACGGTCGAGGTTGCCTCGGAAGGATCTTATCTCCTATGGTCGAGGTTGGTGCGAGCGCTCGGAAGAGATTCTTATCTTCTGCAACCGAGTTTTTTGTCCCAGGGGAGATCTTATCTCCTGCAGCTGAGGTTGATGCAAGGCGCTTGGAGGAGATCTTATCTCCTGCAGCTGAGGTCGCCTCGGGGGAGATCTTATCTCCTACAGTCGAGGTTGGTTCGAACCCTTAGGAGAGATCTTATCTCCTACGGTCGAGATTGCCTCGAAGAGATCTTATCTTCTATGACCGAGGTTGATGCGGGCGCTCGAGGAAGATCTTATCTCCTATAGTCGAGGTCGCCCGGGGAAGATCTTATCTCCTGCAGTTGAGGTTGATGCGGACGCTCGGGGAGATCTTATCTCCTACAATCGAGGTTGCCTCGGGGAGATCTTATCTCCTGCAATCGAGGTTGGTCTGGACCCTCAGGAGAGATCTTATCTCATACGGTCGAGGTTGCCTCAAGAGAGATCTTATCTCCTATGGTCGAGGTTGATGCGGGCGCTCGGGGGAGATCTTATCTCCTATAGTCGAGGTTACCCGAACCCTCGGGGGAGATCTTATCTCCTACGATCGAGGTTTTCTCGAGGAAGATCTTATCTCCTGCAGTCGAGGTTGGAGATCTTTGACATGCTCGTGTTAGGATGAGGTTCTCCTCTTATTCCTAACATGATAACTATTGACCGCTTCATCCCTATCACCACATAGTTTTTACATTAAGAAATAATAATGCGGAAATGAAGCAGCTTTATTGAAGGGAGATTACTGGTAATACATCCTCAGATTTTTTGAGTTCCAAGCTCGTGGAAGCGTCATCCCTCCGAGCTCCTTCAAGCGATAAGTACCGGGCCGGATGACCTCCACCACTTCATACGGGTCTTTTCAATTAGGGACGAGCTTTTTCTAACTCTGAGGTTGAGAGACAACGGCTCGCTAGAGCACTAAGTCCCCCACTTTGAACGTTTTGTTTCTAACTCTAGAGTTGTAGTACCGAGCCACCTTCCGTTTGTAGGCTGCTATTCGGATACGGGCTTCCTCCTTTTTTTCTTCCAGTAGGTCGAGGTTGACTTTGAGGTCCTGAAGGTTGTGCTGCTCATTGAAGCCCACGACTCATGCTGATGGGAGCTTGAGCTTGATCGGGATAATTGCCTCCATGTCGAAGGTCAAGGCGAAGGGTATTTCTCCAATCGACATCCTCTACGTAGTTCGGTATGCCTAGAGGACATGGTAGAGTTCGTCCATCCAGACTTCCTTTGTCCTGTCGAGCCTCATTTTGATATCTTATAGTAGGATCCAGTTGGTCACCTCAGCTTTTCCATTGGCCTGTGGGTGAGCTACCGATGTGAAGTGGTGGAAGATGTTTAGTCCTTCGCAGAACTCGATGAATCTTGCCCCAGCGAACTGTCACCCATTGTCGGTTATAAGGGTTTGAGATAGACCAAATTGGCAGATTAGTGACTTTCAGACGAAGTCCTGCACCTTGGCCTCGGTAATATTCTTTAGTGGTTCAACTTTGATCCACTTGGTGAAATAGTCGATCGCGATCAGGAGGAACTTCCGCTGCCCAGACGCCGTCGGAAAGGAGCCAAGTATATCCATTTCCCACTACGCAAATGGCCAAGGTGCACTTAGTGGGGCAAGCTCAGATGCCAGCTGCCTTTGTACGCTGGCGTTCTTCTGATAGTGGTCACACTTCTTCACATATTTCATGAAATCGTGAAACAAGATCGGCCAGTAGTACTCTTATCGAAGTAGTCTTTACGATAGGAACCTGGCTTCTATGTGACTTCTGCAGAGTCCTTCGTACACCTCCCATAGTACGAGGTCGGCCTTTGAAGATCAGAGACATCTCAGCAGTGGGAGAGAGTATGACCTCTTATACAATCTGCCTTCATGTAAAATGTAGCGGAAGGCCTGATTTCTGAGCTTCCAAGCTTCTTTCGGATCATGAGGAAGGACCCCCTCCTTGAGGTAAGTGACCAACGGATCTATCCAGCTTGACTTGAATTTTGTCTGCAGGATGATCTAAGGTTCCTTTGGGGTTGGGTACTTCAGAGTCTCCAAAAATACTTCTTTGGACAGTTCGGTCAGGGTTGAAATGGCCAACTTAGAGAGAAGATCGGCTCTTGCATTTTCCACCCTCGGAATCTGTTGAATGCCAAAATTATCGAAGGTCGGAGTCAAATCCCTCACTTTTCTAAGGTATCTTACCATGCTTTCCTCCCACGCTTCGTAGCTGCCATTAATCTGACCGACCACCAGCTGAGAATCGCTGTAGAGTTGAAGTCGATCTTCTTTTAATTTTCTTACTATTTTTAATCCGATGATCAGCACTTCGTATTCGGCCCCATTGTTGGTTGTGGAGAACTCGAAGCGTAGTGCATACTCGACGATGACTCCCTCGGGGCTGATCAAGACCAGCCCCGCATCAACTTCAGTCAACTTCAGTGGAGTTGGATGAACCATCCACGTGCAGAGCTCGGGAGCCTTCGGAAAGGTCGGCGCTTTCCTCGGAGAGGTTCGACTGTGATAGAAGGGCACCAGTCTCGTTCTGTTCAAGCTTGGCTTCGGCTGGAATGGTGCATTATAATATAAAATCTATCAGTATCTGAGCCTTGATCGATAGCCGGGGTTGATAGTTGATGTCGAACTCTGTGAGCTCAATTGCCTATTTTATGATTCTTCCAAAAACGTCCGCTCGGTGAAGAACTACTTTTATTGGTTGGTCCATAAGGACCATTATAGTGTGCTCTTGAAAATAAGGTCGAAGCCTCCTGGCAGCAATTAAAAGAGAGTAAGTTAGTTTTTCTAATCTAGAGTACCTAATCTCTGCATCCCTCAGGATCCGACTCACATAGTAGATCGATCGCTGCGTCTTCACTTCTTCCTTGACCAGGACTGCCGCCAGGGCCACCGGAGAGATGGCTAAGTACAAAAATAATTTTTCTTCAGGTTCGGGCTTTGCCAGTAGTGGGGGTGAGTCAAGGTAGTTTTTAAGCTTCTCTGATGCCTGTTGGCACTCCGCCATCTAGCAGAAGTTCTTAGATTGCCTGAGAACTCGAAAGAAGGGCACACATCATTCGGCTGACCTTGAGATAAAGCGATTTAGGGACGCCACCTTTTTGATCAAGCGTTGAACTTTCTTGATCGTCTTTGGAGCAGTCATCTCCTGAATGGCTCAAATTTTCTCGAGATTCGCTTCAATTCCATATCTCGACATCATGAACCTTAAAAATTTTTTAGAGGTCACGCCAAAGGTGCACTTGGTCGGATTCAGTTTCATCTTATGCTTTTTGAGTGCACCGAAGGTCTCTTTAAGGTCGGCGAGATGGTCTGTTGAAGCCCAGCTTTTGACGAGCATGTTATCCACGTACACCTTCATGTTGCGGCTGATCTGCTCCTTGAAGATCTTATTGATCAGACGCTGGTATGTTGCCCCTGCATTTTTTAGTCTAAAAGGCATGATCCTGTAACAATAAAGACCACAGTCAGTGATGAAAGCAGTCTTCTCTTCATCCTCGAGCACCATTTGGATCTAGTTATAACCAGAAAAAGCATCCAAAATGGTGAGAAGCTCATGGCCCGAGGTCGCATCCACTAGTTGATCGATCCTGGGTAGAGGATAGCTATCTTTCGGATAAGTCTTGTTCAGTCTTTTGAAGTCAACGCACATCCTCCACTTATTATTCGTCTTTTTAATGAGGACCATGTTTGAGACCTAGGTCGGATAATTAACCTCTCGGATGAGTCCGACTTTGAGGAGCTTGTCCACTTCTTCGGTGATTGCTTTCTGCCTCTCCGGGGCGTGGTGGCGCATCTTCTCTTTTATCGATCGATACCTTGGATCGACGGTCAGCCGATGTTCCATAATCTCGGCATCAATCTCCGGCATGTCTGCTGGGGTCCAGGCGAAGATGTCCGCATTTCTTCTCAGGAAGGTAACGAGTTGCTCGCGAACCTCATCCACCAAGTTGGAGCCGATCTGCACTACGTGCTTCGAGTTTTCATCATTTAAGGGCACAGAGACGAGGTCCTCCATAGGCTCGCCCCACTCCTCAGTGAGGTCATCACGGACATTCAGTCCATCAATAAGATAAGGGTCAGATCATTTTTTTCTCATGTAGGGCGATTAAGTAGTAGTGCCTCGCCAAAGCCTGGTCTCCCCTGACCTCTCCGATCCCGCGACTCGTCTGAAACTTTATTTTCAAATAATAGATTGATACCACCGTCCGAAGTACATTTAGATCAGGTCGGCCTAGGATGGCGTTATAGGCGGACGGAATCCTCACGACTAGGAAATCGATCCATGCTTTGGCCAGTTTTGGGTGTTGCCCCACCATCACAGTCAAAGTTATTATGCCTTCGATTGGTACGGCGTAGCCAGCGAATCCTATCAGCGGAGAATTCATAGGCCCCAAGCGGTCATTGGATAAGGACATTTTCGAGAAGGCATCGTAAAATAATATGTCGGTCGAGCTTTTATTATCCACTAAAATGTGGCGTATATCGTAGTCAACAATGTTCAAGAAAATTACAACCACGTCATTATGCGAAAATTGGATCCCCCGACCGTCCACCTCGGTGAAGGCCATGGGTTCCACGATCCTCCGCCTCTTCATCGATCCCTCGGATCTGCTGGCCTCCCCTTGCTGAAGTCCCTTCGAGATAGTATTGATGACGCCGAGAGGTGGCCGATCTTCTTATTGGTTCTCCCCACTTGGTGGTAACGCACTCAGCCGACCCTCCCGCTCTTCAGGCTATCTCCGCAAGAATTGACCGAGTCTACATCGCCTGATGAGCTCTTCAATCTCATCCTGGAGTTGGACGCACTCCTTAGTGTCATGACCGTGGTCACGATGATAAAGACAGAACCTGTTGGAATTGTGCTTGCTGGGATGGAAACGCATCCTCTCTGGCCTCGAAAGTTGTTTCCTGATTTTCATCAGCACTTGGATCTTCGAAGCGTTAAGAGGGGCATAGTTGTGAAATCTTCGTCGGAGAGAACTTCGACGCTGGGGAGAACCTCGGTGTACCCTTCCATCGGAGCTTTCCCACCTCAAGGTCCAAGGGGGAGTTCGAGAACGCGGTCGAGCTTCACTCCACTTTTCTTCTTCGGCGGACCTGCCCGATCCGTCGATTCGCCACTTATCGCTGGCTTCATCATCCTTGGCCTTGAAGGTCTCCTCTGCTCGGGCATATCCTTCGGCCTGAGCTAGCATGTCAGCAAAATTTTTGGGATATTTTTTTTCAGAGAGAACAGCAAGTCATTCTTCTGAAGGCCACCCTTGAGGGCGGCCATGGCGATCGACTGATCTAGGTTTTGGACTTCCAACGCGGCAGCATTAAATCGGATGACATAAGCCCAGATGGGTTCTCCCTCCTTCTGCCTAATGGCCATCAAAAAATTCGAACCTCGACGTGGTCGTCTGCTACTGACGAAGTGGGCTGCGAACTGTTGACTCATCTGATCAAACGATAAGATAGTACTCGGCTTGAGTGCCGAGTACCAATTTCTGGCAGCTTTCTTAAGAGTAGAGGGAAAAGCTCGGCACAAGATAGCGTCTGACGCACCATGGAGCAACATCATTGTCCAGAAGGCTTTCAGATAGTCGATCGGATCGGTGGTTCCATCATAACTCTTGAACTGTGGGAGCTTAAAGTTCGGCGGGATCGATTTTTGCATAATTTTCTACGAAAAAGGGGGGTCAGTGCAAATGTCATTACCACGTGAGAAGAGAGTGTGACGAAGTTCTTCGATTCGTTGGCTCATTTCTAAGAGCCTTTGATCCAAGAGATCTTCACGGTCTCTGATCTCCAAGATTTTTTGGTAGAATGGGTGCGAAGCTTCACCTTGGGTCGAGCCATGGTCCGAGCAAGGGCTCTCCCTCCTTTGCCTTCTCCTTCTGAGGATCGAAGGTCGAGTAGCCCAAGTCGATCACTTCTGGATCGGACCGCACGGCTCTGAAGAATTTCGCATCGGTTGAGCTGGTGTTGGGGCCTGCTGGTGCATGGCCTGCACCGTCTGCACCACTTTCGTGAGACCACGAACATGCTGGACGAGCAGGTTGAACTGCTCCGTATCCACCACGGCTATGGATGGAACCTGGATCGTGGGGACTGGAGTGGAAGCGAACGGATCTAAACAGATTTGGATCGCAAAGGTAGTCGATTGCCGGGTCGATGCTCTCTTGAGGGGCATTTTTTCTCGAGAAAGAATTCTAGAGAGAAAGAAGGGAGGTCGTCGCTGAGCACTCCTTTAAGAATAAGAAAACCTCGGAGGTTCGGAGCCCTCCTTCTAGCATCAATCTATTGACATAGAATCTGGTCGTCGTCAAATTCAGCTGGAGTGGAGGTGGACGAGGTCATCGTCGGAGACCTACAAAATAAAGTTTCAATCGGAGTCGATGGAAGGTGGCTCCGACAGAACCCTTTGACGATCAAGTTAGCTCTGGCCAACAGGAATGGAGTGCTCAAACGAGAGTTTGGTAGAATTTAGAGAAGAAGAGGAGAGCTTAGAGCTTAAGGTTAGCGTATTTGGAGGATCCTTTTTATAGACGGAGCTTGATGGTGACAGCTGAAGGGAAATCCTGATTTCCCTGACCAGGTTCGTCCAGATCTGATTAGATCAAGAGATATATTTCAAAATTTTTTCTCTTAGATCTGTATCAGATCAGGGATGCTTCAGATCTGATTCTTATTTATTTAATAAAAATTAAATGAAAAGGATAAATTAAATCACATTCAATTTACCTGAATAGGGTAATCCTATTACCCTGTTGATGATCCTGTTTGCAGCGGAAGGTTCTGGATCAAGCCACGCAAGCGCCTGGCCTCTACCGGTATCCACTCGGGCTGGATCTGGAGATCCTCTTCTTCTCTATCACGCCTCCAAAAATCAGATCTGGATCTGATCTGGAGGATCTTCAAAACTCCTTTTGAAGATCTGCAGTCGTCCTTTGCAGCAGCGCAGCCTTCTTGCTTTTGATCGCCTTTTCTTGATCTGAATCGCACCAACCAAATCCAAAACACCTTTTGGACGTGGAGAGCAAGGGGAGAAGAGAGTATGGCATGGAGAAAGGAGGGGAGAGGCAGCCTTGGGGCGTGGGAAATTGCTTCTTGATTATTGATTGAGTTGGGCGCAGGGTCTTATTTATAGACTAAGCTGTGATCCAACTCCTCTTCCTTCCCAACCAATCACAACCCTTTGTGAAATCAGATCTAAATCTGATTGGTGGGAATAGAGTCCCCTGGATTCCTCCTTAGAGGGTGCCTAAGACCAGTCAAAGTTGGTTCTTAGAAGAACTCTAATTGGAATCCAAAAAGGAGATGGAGTCCTTGTCCAACAAGGACTCCTAGGCGCCTCCAACTTGGGCACACGCCACCCTTGGCGTGCGCCCTTCTCCTTGCCAGGTTCTGGCAGGGGGACAAGGCCCCCACCAGCTCTCCAATAGGTGCATGACATGTGGTCAAAAGTCAAAGTGTCAATGGTCAACGTTTGACCAGTCAAAGGTAGACTTTTGACCAAAGTCAAAGAACAAGAAATGGCAGGTGACCAAAAATGGCAGGTAATGTCTTACAAAATAAGACAACCTTTTCTGACTTGGACAACCTCCAGTCAGACCATATGAAGGCCTCTGATTGAGCACAAACTCCTTTGGCTCAGACAGGACAACTTATTTATGATAGTAAAAGAAGAACGTTAGGTTCAATCGAGTGCTAGCACGATTTCCTTGAACCTAATTGAATCTCATTCAGATCAATTGAACTAGATCAGTTCAATTGATGATCACCAGATTCAAACCCTTGTTTGTGTGACCCAGTTAGGTTCAGTTCTGTATGGTAATGGGATATGTCATGATCTCTATCATCGACATCATCGAAACTCCTTTCGATGGATCAGAACTCTTCTGATTCGAACAGCTAGAATGATCGATCATCTAAATCATTCTAATTGCTCCCAAAATCCACCAGTGACACCTAGCAGTATATGGTGGCAACCCATCAGAGCTGAATGCGAACCTCTTGGTGCAGCTACCTGTGTGATTAAGTTCTTCTATCTTGAGCCCCGATCAGATTAGGGTTAAGGTGAACTCGTCAAACCCTAGTCTCTGTCATATGATGTAATCATTCGATTCAAGTCCAATGTGAAAATCTAAATAGAAACTCTTTCTATTATTTCACTCTGCCATGGCCATGGGCTTCTGGACTTGATTCTCATGATCATCATAGGGCTGCTCCTCTACCACCGAGGTAGATAGATTCCATCTTGATGCAATCCAGTTCCTACAATGAACATGCTATAGCCAACATACACCTCAGGGTTCCATATGGCTAGGAGACCGAGTAATGGTGTAGTCAAACTATAACACCCTCAAGGTGAACTGCCGATGCATCCTCAGGTCAAAGAACCAGACACACTACTGCAGCATCGAGTCAGTCATTGACGAGAAGGTAGACTCACTAATGACTACTCGAGGTGGTCACGCTCAGTGCCCTCGTTCTCTAACGAGTACCTGTACTCTCGCTCCGGTGTCTCCACACCGTAGACTCAAGACTCATCTACTAAAGAGAAGCGATTGTACACCAACCTTCCGGATCAATCACCATCCTCGTGATGATCCTATGGTCGGGAGCATTTTATGAGTTAATAATGATTATTCATGTCTTAAATTTTCAACTCTTGAAAATATGAATTATCATTACCATTAACTCAAAGGATGTATCACAGACACTAAATACACATATGTGATAGAAAATAACCCATTTATTGATTTTAGTCAAAATTATAATTTTGCCCCTAGAAGTGTATTACAAGTGTCAGCCAATTCTGGCTTCTAGGGCACATATATCTAACAATCTCCCACTTGTCCTAAAGCCAATTGGCTACAAGTCTAAGTCCCATCTTCTCAAGGTGGGCTTCGATCTTCTGCTGGCCCAACGGCTTTGTAAGTGGGTCTGCCACATTATCTGCGGAGTTGACTCTCTTGACCTCGACGTAACCTTTCTCAAGGTAATCGCGGATGAGATGGTATCACCGTTTGCTAGGAACTCTTCCAGCACAAACAGTCTGCCAGATGTCGACTTTCGATCATCTATATCGGACATGAAGTCCGAGTCTGTGTATCCTTGAACTTGGAGTTCTCCATTACCAAAGACCAACATCATATCCTTAGTTCTTCTCAAGTACTTAAGGATACATTTCACAGAAGTCCAGTGTTCTTCACCTGGATTTGACTGATATCTGCTTGTGACACTCACAGCATGGGCTATATCAGGTCGTGTACATAGCATGGCATACATGAGGCTCCCTATTGCAGAAGCATAAGGGATCTTGCTCATGCGTTCTATTTCCTCAGGTGTGCTGGGGCACATCTTCTTGGAAAGATGAATACCATGTCTGAAGGGTATTAATCCCCTCTTAGAGTTTTCCATACTAAACCTCTTTAGTACTTCCTCTATGTACATCTTCTGTGAAAGTCCTAGCATCCTATTCGGTCTATCCCTATAGACCTTAATTCCTAGAATAAAGGATGCTTCACCTAGGTCTTTCATGGAGAATTCCTTGGACAACCACATTTGACTGATGTCAACATGGGAATATCATTCCCAATAAGGAGGATGTCATCCACGTACAATACGAGGAAGACAACAGCGCTCCCACTGACCCTTTTTGAAAACACATGGTTCCTCTTCATTTTTGATGAAACCAAACTTTTTGATCACATCATTGAAACGAGTGTTCCAGCTCCGAGATGCTTGCTTAAGTCCATATATGGACCTTTGCAGCTTGCAAACCTTGTGATCAGTATCACTGGATGTGAAACCTAGCGGCTGTTCCATATAGATATCTTCCTCAAGATATCCATTTAGGAATGCCGTTTTCACGTCCATTTGCCATATTTCATAATCGAAATAGGCTGCAACAGCAAGCAATGTGCGGATGGATTTTAGCATAGCCACTGGGGAAAAGGTATCCTGATAGTCAATGCCTTCGCGTTGACTATAACCTTTTGCCACTAGTCTAGCCTTGAATGTCTCCACATTCCCATCTGCACCAATCTTTCTCTTGAAGATCCATTTACACCCAATAGGTACTATACCTTCTGGTGGATCTACCAAGGTCCAGACTTGGTTTGAGTGCATCGAGTCAATTTCTGACTGCATTGCCTCTAGCCATTTCTCGGAGTCGATATCTGATATCGCCTCGTTGTAGGTTTTGGGATCATCACCATGAGCACCATTACCTATGAGGAACATTTCCTCTACATCCTCTGAAATAATACCTAAGTATCTTTCAGGGGGACGGGAAAACTCTTTCCGATCTACGAGGTGGAGGAGGTAGTGTTCTTATTGGCTCAACCTGATTTGGTTCCAATTGGTCCTTAGCTCGTTTCTGCTTGTGAGACTTTCTCATCAAGCTTAATCTGCTTTCCAATGCCGCTATCTTGAATAAACTATTTTTCAAGAAAGATGGCATGTCGACTCACAATCACATTGTGGTCTTCTGGAATGTAGAAATAGTATCCTAATGACTCTTTAGGATATCCTATGAATCGAGCTCTAAAGGACCTAAACTCTAACTTGTCCGCTTGTTGTCTTTTGACATGAGCCGGACAACCCCAAATTCTGAGATGACTCAGACTTGGTTTCTTACCGTGCCATATCTCATACGGTGTGGTAGGAACGGTTTTAGAGGGAACCCTATTCAGTAGATAGAATTGAAGTTAACAATGAGTGTCCCCAAAGAAAATCAGGGAGGTCTGTGAAGCTCATCATGGATCGAACCATATCCAATAGAGTCCGATTTCTCCATTCTGAAACCCCGTTGAGTTGAGGTGTTCCTGGTGGAGTCCATTGAGAGACTATGCCATTTTCCTTAAGATAGTCTAGGAATTCCCGGCTAAGGTATTCACCTCCTCGATCTGATCGAAGAACCTTAATGGGTTTTCCAGTTTGTTTTTCTACTTCATGTCTGAATTCTTT
>QRFJ01000067.1:966837-983430 GCA_006176705.1 Cocos nucifera | reverse complement strand
TGGGTTGGACGCAGACATTTTCCTGTAGAGAGTCAAAGATTCTAGTTAGATACTGTAATTTTGACTTGACCAATTTGTTTAGGGATTTTATTTTTAAACAAATTAGCTCCCACTATTTTCTCGGATCCCTACACTCCCTCTGTAGAGATGCGAAAATCTCCGCGATTGATGATTTCTAGTGGGTGGTGCGGTCTCACCAACTGACTCATCACCTCACCTAACAGTTATTGGTGATGGGTTAGCCAATGAGTGAACAACTCTTGTTCAATGATTCTCTAATCATGGTGCACCCAAACTTGGTCTCTAATTCATGAATCTCACCGTATCCGGAATATTGATCCACTCCTTAGTTAAGTCAGACCCACCATTTGCATAGACTGGGTTCCTAATTGGGTCTCTCACCGTATCCGGAATATTGAGCCCAACTCATCCTCCAGCCCATAGCATCCAATGCCTAATAGACATGGTTGCGTCTTCCCGGTGCAACTGAGCCACTGTATCCAGCCGAGAACAATCAACCCCGGGAAGGGCCCGCACATCTACAATGGTGGAAGACCTCGGACTTAATCTTTTCTTAGGGAGAATTGATTCAGGTCTCATTAAACTAGACTTGGCTTAGTCATAACAATTATGACTAACCTAGTGGCATGGGTCAGCTCGGATTATTGACCACCTCAGATCAGAACTGTGTCAACAGATATGGCCAGGTAAGTGAGACCGGTGGAAGGAATATGCCATTAACTCGTACAAGAACGCATTCAGGTCGAGTAGCTTCCAATTAAAAACCAGTCGGTCGTCTGTGCCAAACTTACCTTAGACACCAAATTGTTGAGTCAGAACCAATTGGGTTAGCCTACAATCCAGACTCTAACCTCTGAGCCTAATTAGGTCTTGCTTGATCGTGACTCGATCTTGACCCAGACTTAATCCTATTAGGCTGGTCAATTTAAGCATTGTTGATCCCATCTAACCAACTCTTGATTCGGTTTGATCAACCGCTTAGACCTAATTGAGCTACCCAAGCCCGAACCCAGTATTATGAATATGTCTTAGATCTGAAATTCTCAATTTTAGACCTAATTAATATTCCATAAACTTAATTCTTAATTAAGTAGGGTTCATAAACAAAATATGCACAATAAATCCTAGGGTTTCAGGATCTAGGGTTTTGCAGAAAGTAAGTTTTGGGTTTCTGATTAAGGACGAACGCGCAGCACCCCTACACATCATAAGAACACCCCATCGAATGGGAAGAGAGGGCCTTTAAACCCTTCTTCGTTCTTATGACCGGACGGCCAAGGAGGAACGCCTTAATCAGGAACATTCAATAAACATTCAATACTACAAAACAGTTATAGATCTATATCATATATCTCATATACAAATTTAGATCTAACCATGGCATATTTTGCATACATCTCATGTATCATAATCATGCATGTTTTCAGATCTAAATTATCACATAATAATCTGAAAAATTAGATTTAAATTGATCTAATCAAAATAAATTCTAATCTAGACAATTATGTAGAACTATTCTACAACTAGTCTAGTCATGCATCTATCATATCTCATATGATATTTAAAATTAAATAATTTTTATTTGCTGTTTATCAGATGTTATTATAACACTTATAATATCAGAAAACAGTAAATAAGAAGATCTAAAATATGATTTAATCATATTAAATCAAAGACATGCAAAACTATTCTATAGAACTATTCTATTCTAGAACTAGTCATGCATATCTTCATGTTCTTAGATCCAAATCATTTAATTTTAATTTTTCTGATTTCAGATCTGATCACATCTCATGTGACATCTGAAATCACATTATTTTTAATTAAAATAAAATTAAAAATCAGATCTAAACTATTTTTAGAACCATGGCTCTGATACCACTTGAAGGGAAATCCTGATTTCCCTGACCAGGTTCGTTCAGATCTGATCAGATCAAGAGATATATTTCAAAAATTTTTTCTCTTAGATCTGTATCAGATCAGGGATGCTTCAGATCTGATTCTTATTTATTTAATAAAAATTAAATGAAAAGGATAAATTAAATCACATTCAATTTACCTGAATAGGGTAATCCTATTACCCTGTTGATGATCCTGTTTGCAGCGGAAGGTTCTGGATCAAGCCACGCAAGCGCCTGGCCTCTACCGGTATCCACTCGGGCTGGATCTGGAGATCCTCTTCTTCTCTATCACGCCTCCAAAAATCAGATCTGGATCTGATCTGGAGGATCTTCAAAACTCCTTTTGAAGATCTGCAGTCGTTCTTCGCAGCAGCGCAGCCTTCTTGCTTTTGATCTCCTTTTCTTGATCTAAATCGCACCAATCCAAATCCAAAACACTTTTGGACGTGGAGAGCAAGGGGAGATGAGAGTATGGCGTGGAGAAAGGGGAGAGAGGCAGCCTTGGGGCGTGGGAAGATTGCTTCTTGATTACTTCTTGATTATTTTTTCACTTGGGCGCTGGGTCTCTTATATAGACTAAGCGTGATCCAAGTCATCTTCCTCCCAACCAATCACAACCCTTTGTGAAATCAGATCTAAATCTGATTGGTGGGATTAGAGTCCCCTGGATTCCTACTTGGAGAGTGCCTTGGACCAGTCAAACTGGATTCTTAGAAGAACTCTCATTGGAATCCTAAAGGGAGATGGAGTCCTTGTCCAACAAGGACTCCTAGGCGCCTCCTACTTGGGCTCACGCCACCCTTGGCGTGCGCCCTTCTCCTTGCCAGGTTCTGGCAGGGGGACAAGCCCCCACCAGCTCTCCAATAGGTGCATGACATGTGGTCAAAAGTCAAAGGGTGAATGGTCAACGTTTGACCAGTCAAAGGTAGACTTTTGACCAAAGTCAAAGAACAAGAAATGGCAGGTGACCAAAAATGGCAGGTAATGTCTTACAAATAAGACAACCTATTCTGACTTGGACAACCTCCAGTCAGACCATAAGAAGGCCTTCTGTTTGAGCACAAACTCCTTTGGCTCAGACAGGACAACTTATTTATGATAGCAAAAGAAGAACGTTAGGTTCAATCGAGTGCTAGCACGATTTCCTTGAACCTAATTGAATCTCATTCAGATCAATTGAACTAGATCAGTTCAATTGATGATCACCAGATTCAAACCCTTGTTTGTGTGACCCAGTTAGGTTCAGTTCTGTATGGTAATGGGATATGTCATGATCTCTATCATCGACATCATCGAAACTCCTTTCGATGGATCAGAACTCTTCTGATTCGAACAGCTAGAATGATCGATCATCTAAATCATTCTAATTGCTCCCAAAATCCACCAGTGACACCTAGCAGTATATGGTGGCAACCCATCAGAGCTGAATGCGAACCTCTTGGTGCAGCTACCTGTGTGATTCAGTTCTTCTATCTTGAGCCCCGATCAGATTAGGGTTAAGGTGAACTCGTCAAACCCTAGTCTCTGTCATATGATGTAATCATTCGATTCGAGTCCAATGTGAAAATCTAAATAGAAACTCTTTCTATTATTTCACTCTGCCATGGCCATGGGCTTCAGGACTTGATTCTCATGATCATCATAGGGCTACTCCTCTACCACCGAGGTAGATAGATCCCATCTTGATGCAATCCAGTTCCTACAATGAACATGTCATAGCCAACATACACCTCAGGGTTCCATATGGCTAGGAGACCGAGTAATGGTGTAGTCAAACTATAACACCCTCAAGGTGAACTGCCGATGCATCTCAGGTCAAAGAACCAGACACACTACTGCAGCATCGAGTCAGTCATTGACGAGAAGGTAGACTCCCTAATGACTACTCGAGGTGGTCACGCTCAGTGCCCTCGTTCTCTAACGAGTACCTGTACTCTCGCTCCGGTGTCTCCACACCGTAGACTCAAGACTCATCTACTAAAGAGAAGCGATCGTACACCAACCTTCCGGATCAATCACCATCCTCGTGATGATCCTATGGTCGGGAGCTATTTATGAGTTAATAATGATTATTCATGTCTTAAATTTTCAACTCTTGAAAATATGAATTATCATTACCATTAACTCAAAGGATGTATCACAGACACTAAATACACATGTGTGATAGAAAATAACCCATTTATTAATTATAGTCAAAATTACAATTTTGCCCCTAGAAGTGTATTACAAGTGTCAGCCAATTCTGGCTTCTAGGGCACATATATCTAACAACAGCCGCAGCTGTCAGATAGTGGATCACTCGAGTTCCGACGGAGTCAGCTGAAAGGACATCTACAGCGCCACAAACAGGTATGTGAAGCATCCCGCGATAGGGATCACTTCGTCTGCAGTGGATATGGTGATGGCTGCAGCCATCTGATACTGAGCCACTCAGACCAAGAGGAGGGTTGAAGAGCTTTGACGTGTACCCATTTCGAAAGAGTTCGGACTTTCGAAGGAAATATGGCTGGAGAGGGTCGCCCGAGAGGAACAATAGCCGAAGGAGCCCGAAAGGAGTTCGACTTTCCTAGGCATCCGTCTGAAGGAGGGATCCAGGAATCCGACCGAGGGAGGTGTCTGGGAGGAGTTCGACTCTTGAAGAAGTCCGATCGAGGGGATGTCTGGGAGGAGTCCGGCTCTTGAAGAAGTTCGATCGAGGGGATGTCTGGGAGGAGTCCGACTCTTGAAGAAGTTCGGCCGCTGAGGAGTTCGACCGAGGCACGACCGCTGAGGATTTCAGCCGAATGAGCTTGGCCTCTTAAGAGTTCGGCCAACTGAAAAAGTTCGGCTAAGGCTTATCTGTTGAAGCTCTTCCGTGACTATTGGTTGCACCAACCTAAGCATCAGATTGGACTTCGGCAGAAGCAGGGTTTATCCCCAACACATATCAAAATCAACAATGCATCATAAGCCGATTCAAAGTGAAAAATTGGTGAAATCACATCCATGCTTGAATATACATGTTGATGTGCATTACTAATAGAAATTGCTCATCACTTAACTAAAATAAATTTTACTTGAAACATGCTAAAATTTTTACCTAACATTGGCCGTTCTATATATACAATGATCTACTTTGATATTACCAACTAGATGAAAAAATAATTAGTAATACCTGACCTATTATTTTAAGTCAGTCTAGTCATATCATGTATTACAAAATCTTGGCATCATAGTTTAAAACTCTGGATCTATAACTAGCATTTATCCTATATTTGGTTGGAATCATGAGAGAGAGGATGGATGAGCTTGGAAGGATGGATGATCTCCATCAATCATTTGGTTCAAAAAATTACAGAGAAGATGAATGAAAAAGTAAGATTCCCCATCCACCCTAGCCCACCAATTTGCATCCTTCCAAATTGAAAGGATGAAGGAATGATGGATGGAGCATCGATGAATGAATTTTTGCTTAGATAAAATTATCCCTCATTAATTATTTTGACAAAACTATAATATTTCTTCACTTTTTCATTCATATTATTTTTATATATTTTATATATACTATTAATAATATACTATTAAATTTTATTACTAATTATTTTAATTTGAGTACATAATTTTGATAATTATAATTAAATAACTAGAATTATCTTTAATTTTTCTATTTTACTTACTATTTTTAATTAATTATTTATATAATATTAATTAATTATTAAATTAGATTATAAATTAACTAGTTATTTATATTATTAATGAAATTAATTATTAAATTAAATTATAAATTAACTAATTATTTATATAATTAATTTATTAATAATTTAATTATAAAATTATTTATTAAATTAAACTAAATTAAAATTAAATATTTATATAATTATAAATTATAATGATTATAAGTTTTTATATTGTTTACTTATTTAGTATAAATTAGTATTATAAATTGATAATAGTAATAATTTTTTCAAAGGATAGTTTGGTAAAAATATTATATAAATATCATCCATCATTCCTTTCATCCCTTCTATATCAAATAGAGGAAGGAATCACTTTTATCTATCCTTCCATGTTTCACTAAACATATGAAAGGATGGATGAATTTTTCATCCATCCTTTCTCTTATCCATCCTTTCTCATTCATCATTCCATCCATTCTTCAATCCATCCTTCGTACCAAACAAAGCATTAAGTTGCTTATCCTCACTATATAGGCAAGATGGACAACGTTATGAGAGACTTTTATTATTCAAATGACCCAATTTGAAATAAATTTGTGGATATCTTTTTGAGCTGGGCATTCCAAGTAGGGGTGCAAATAAGTCGAATCAGACTAAATCATAAGTGATATCGACCTTGCTTGATCGAATCCTAATTTTGGACTCGAACCCAAACCAATAGAAGATGGAGCCGGGTTGGAATGGGTCTATAGCTAAATTTTCTATCCAATGGATCATTCAGGTAGGCTTAGATTTATATATAACCCAGCTCTAATCTGAAAATTTTAGATTTGGATTGAATTCGAATCAGGTCTGGATCAAATGTAGCTAACTATGTTTTAATTATCATGTAACCAACTACTATTAATCATATAAAATAAAATAATAAATAATATTATTCTCAAAATATATTAGGATAAAAAATAAATTTTAAATCTATATTTACGTTGAAGATATGGCCCATATAAGTCTTAAATCACAATCTAAAATTGATCTAAAAATTAAATGGATCGCATTGAATCGAAATTTAGTAAATCTAGACCCAACATAGAAAATGAAATAAGTCCTGATCTCTCTCCACATGTTCTTTAAAATAAGTTTGATCAAGTCTAAGTGGGTTGGATCATGGGTCAATCTAACCCATTTGTAGCCTTAATGCCAAGTGGCAATTTTTAGACATCCTAACTTGATCTAGTACTAAAAATATGGTGAATTCTCAAATTCCATTGGACAACCTCAGTCTCTCATCTCAAAAGTTTTGCTATATAGAATTCCATAATACATTTTTAATAAAATATTTTAGCTCCATATTTTTATTTCTTTTTAAAAATTTTGATATAAAAATTTATACCCAAATTTTTTAAATTTGATTTTAACATAAGTGCAATCGGCAAAAACCCTTAGATGCAAAACGTCAGTGATACTAATGATGCCATCACAACCTCTGCCGCCACCCTCCTCTCCCTCCACGTGTTTGGCATAGGTGCATGTGGATATTTGGTTTAAACATGCTCATAAGCTTGAGAATGTTGCTTCCCTTTTAGCTACCTCCTTATAAGTAAGAGGTTAAGGGTTTTAACCCTAGTTATCTATTAGAAAAGCCCCGAATCTGGCGTTCCTTTAATGGGTAGAATATAGATTTCTTCTTGTCTAAAAAAAAAAATAATAATAAAAAGAAGAAGAAGAAGTTGCTTCCTCTTACGCCTGATTATATGAGCAAGAAGAGAAAAAGAAAAGATTGCAATAATTCAATTAAACATGCAATCCAATGCAACAAAGCTTGCTCATTGATACACTTTCAAAAAACTCCACATACCATTTTGAAACTTAAATATATGAATTGAAGAATTTAATCACCCCTAGAGATTTCTAGATGGGTAATGTGCAAGAGACTACCACAAGGTTGATACTGGACACGATCAAGCATTGCAAAAATTGTTCAATTGTCAAAAAATGCATATTGCACTTCATAAGAAATCCATTTTCCAGCTGGCAATGAAATGAAACTACAATCTAAAGCTAACATTCTCCCTAACTCATTTGGTTCTATATTTCACATCCGGAAAATTGTACCCTCCATGCACGTGAATGTAGAGAAAAACCATCCAGAGCCCAGGTCGAGTTGCATCTTTTGCATAGATGAATGATCCTTTTTCTCTTGCGATATCAACTGTTAGATCCTGCGATTTCTATTTTGGGATCTATGCAGCAGATGGAAGAAAGAGATGGAAGTGCTTTAAGAATTACATAAGATGCAATCCAACGGTTGAGCCGTAGAAAAAGATCGATCAATTTTTTTTGCACGAAAGATGCAACCTGAGCCATCATGAGCCTTTCACCTGTCTCAGCCATGATGTCGTAGCTTCAGCCCAACCCACATCTGATCCCATTCAATGAAACGGACTCAAACTCTGCTCCACCCACATCCAATGATGGGTAGCAGCACGCTCCGGTGCGGCCGAGCCCCTCACCCGCCTTATCCAAGCCTTGGTTCCTTTCCGCGTCCCGCCGTCCTTTTTTTTTAACTCCAAGCGGCAATGGGGCCCGTCGCTTCGGAAAAGAAGCGTCTGGAACCCTCGAACCCCTGCGAACTCCTTCCCTTTCAATCTTTTCTCCGGTGCTCGAAGTTTTCTTCCCTTTCTTGGTCTCATCTTCGTTGATCCTCTCCCTCCTCCTCTCGTTCTGGTGCTCTCTCTCTTCCTCTCCCAATGGCGACCGATCTCGAGAAGAGGGCGAAGGAAGCTTTCGTCGACGATAACTTCGATCTTGCCGTGGATCTCTACACGCAGGCCCTCGACATGGACCCCAACAACGCCAATCTCTACGCCGACCGCGCCCAGGCCAATATCAAGCTCGACAACTTCACTGGTAGGCGTTCGGTGATCAAGAATCCTCTTATCTAGTGTTACTGGCTAGTGTTTCTAGGCTTTCAGCTTTATTTGCTCCGTTCTTTGAGTACCTTTGCATGTTCTATTGTTGCCTGTGGTGAAAACTCAGTGGTTTATGATTGTATGGTGGCGGTGTATTTATATATAAGTTGGTTGCAGGTTGGTTGACCTTTTTCTCGATTTTGCGATCACTTTTCTTCTGATTTGATCGTTTTCATAGCTCGTTTGGCATGCTCATTCGATTTGTTCGATTGCTTATATCTATTAGGGTCTTTCTCGCACAATTTGGATTCTTGCGGCTTCCTGGAGCCGGTCTTTGCGTCATGGAGAATTATAAGCAGGCATGCAATGGCCTCTTATTTGCGTGCCCCATATTGCGTGGTAAAACAGTCTTTGTGCTAACCCCTGAGTGATATTACCTATCCGGTTTCACGATATTCTATTTTTCAGTAGATCAATTTATCGATATCACTGTGACGGCAAACCAGTCACTCTAATTCCATAAATGAAACATAGCTTGGAGAAATATGGACAAGAAATAAAAGGGTATACTAATATAAAGCAATTCAACCGTATCTGTGGCCGGCAGCATGTCACACTTGATTTATGCTATAGGTTGTCTGGGTACTGTTGCTTATTAACTGCATAATGACCGTCTGACTATGCCAGTTCCTCAAAGTCATTACTTTTCAAATATTGATGCAAGAGGTGAAGATTTTTTCATAAATCTACGTAGAAGATTATAACATTAAAAAAAAATATATAGATACGTACCCATGTTCGTCATTGATTTCTTAAAAACATTTGATGAACGGATGCTCAGACGAACACCGAAAGCCAAATTCTTCTCTATCAGTTTTCTCTCAACAAGCGGCTATTCGATGGTGCAAATATGAGAACTAATCTTATGATATTTATATAAAGTGGAAAGGAAATCTAGCCATTTTAAAATAAAATTCTAACAGGCCCAACCATCACGGGCTTAAGTTGGATCAAAGTCTATATTATGCCGTCCCAACCACACCAACTTAATATAAGGTGCACCTAGTCCAAAATAAAAATATCATTAACAACATTGAATTTACTTGCATGTCTATTAACCTGAATCACATAATCAGCTTTTTTTTAATAAAATAAAATAATTAATTAATTGCAGTCTATAATTAAAAAAATTCTCATATTCTTCCACTTGAGCAACATTAATTATGGTTTTAAAATTTTAAAAATATTTTGTATTTAAAAATGACTCTCACAACAGAAAATGCAGTACATGACTATGATTTTGAAAAAATATAGGATATGTAGAGAGCACATCGGAATTGACTCGGTCCAATAGTATCAATCATGCTGAATCATGGGAGTCATTGTATTCCTTATTTGACATAAGACTTATCTATAGTTAAAAATATAACTAACACTATCGATATGAGTTTTGGTATAGTAGTGTAGTAAAAAAATAGCATCCAAAAGTGATCCAAACATATGTTATTTTTATTGTCAGTCTTCTAATTTCTCTTCAATATGCTTGGATATAAAATAAGTAAGAGAAATTCTAATGGCTTCAACAACAAGCCATTCTATCTCACATACTCAACATGATGTCAAGGACAAGACAGTACAACATATCTGAGACTCGATACCTGATCTCATATTTCATATAATAATTACATAAATAAGAGATATCTCCAAGTGTACTAAAACAAATATGTATACATAATCAAAAGAAGTAAAATAAATGCACTATTAATTTATCATGCCAATAACGTATATCAAAAGTGCATGAGATGAAAAAGGTTCATAACAATAAAGCATCAATAAAATATAAATATAAAGTCACTTTCACTAATCAAGTACATCAAAAGAACTCAGTATGCCTATATTTACGACAAGTCTTGTAAAGCATATGGATCTTAAATATTTAGTCAGGAGATTAGCCAATATTGACTCTGTATCCATATATTCAACAGTTATGTCTCATTTCTTCATAAGATCTTTTACTGTCAAGTACTTCAGCTTCAAATGTTTAGATTCACTGGAAGATTTATTGTTCTTTGTGAAGAACACAGCAGCACTATTATCATAATAGATTGTCAGTGGTCTGATGAAAGAATCAACAATCTGAAGTTCTGCAATAAAGTTTCTCAGTCAAATAGCTTGAGTGGTAGCTCCATAACAGGCAATGAATTCAGCTTGCATGGTAGAAGCTGTTATGGTCTATTTAACGCTCTTCTAGGATACTATACCTTCAGCTAACATAAAAATATATCCTGAGGTTGATTTCAAATCGTCAGGGTATCCAGCAAGATTTGAATCTGAATACTGCAACAATTGTAGATCATCAATTCTTCTATATACAATATATAGTCCTTGATTTTCTGTAAGTATCTCATTATTCTCTTTACAGCAACCCAATGTTGAAGATCAGGGTTTGATAGATACCTACTAAGAACTTTCACTGTTAAAGCAATGTTAGGTCTGGTGCAAATCTGAGCATACTAAGACTTCCTGTAGCACTAGCATAAGGGATATTCTTCATCTGATCTTCTTCTAGCTCATTCTTGAGGTATTGATCTTTACTGAACTTGTCATCATTGGCAACATGTGTTTCACATGATTTGCAATTCTGCATATTAAATATTTCAAGAATTCTGTTAATATATGTCTTCTGTGATAAATTCAATAGATGACGTGATCTATCTTGTAAATTTCAATACCTAGGATAAAAGCTGTCTCTCCAAGATCTTTCATATCAAAAGTCCTAAATAATATTTATTTAGTCTCACTGAGCAAACGATAATCACTACTAGCAAGCAAGATATCATCAACATAGAAAACAAGAAAGATAAACTTGCTCCCATTGATTTTGAGATAGGTGCACTGATCGATCTTATTTTCCTCAAAGTCAAGAGAGGTAACCATTTCATTAAATTTCAAGTACCATTGTCAAGATGCTTGTTTTAAGTCATAGATGGATTTTTTTAATCTGCAAACTAAATATTCTCTTTCATTTTTTTGAAAACCCTCAGGCTATTTCATATACACTTCCTTATTGAGATTATCATTTAAGAAAGCAGTTTTAAAGTTCATCTGATAAAACTCTAAGTCATAATGAGCCATTAAAGACAAGATGATTCTGAAAGAATTTTTTGAGGATATTGGAGAGAGATTTATTGTAGTCAATTTTTTTTTCTTAGAGTAAGTCCTTTAGCAACCAACCTAGCCTTGAAATGCTCAACTCTCCTCTTAGAATCCTTTTTAGTCTTGTATATCCACTTGTACCTAATAGGTTTACAATTCTTAATAAGCTCAACAAGCTTCTATACTTTATTGTTAGCCATAGATTGTATCTCTTTTTTTATAGCACTTATCCATAAATTAGATCGAGGACATCTCACAGCATCATGATATGTCACTGGGTCAACTATATGTCCAATGTTATAATCACTTTTTTCAAGATAGACAAAGAAATCATCAGGAATAGCAGGCTTTCTCTATCGGGCAAATCTTCTTAATGTCACCTCATCAATAGGCTAAACAGATTGATGATTCAAAATAGGAGCGGAAGGATCAGAAATTTGAACATCATTCTATCAATGGATGTAGAAACTATATTCTCATGTGATGCAGTCACATGAATGGAGACAGTCTCAATCTGATTACTATTAATATTAACAGCTCGGGAAGATTCAATATCAGCCACATCAAGTTTTAGAAATTTAGAAGTTTGACTCTACAATTCTATTACATCTTCCAGGACTATAGATTCTGTATCCTTGACTATAAATTTTGTATCTTTTGGCATGTCTTGGATACCCAATGAAATAATAATGACTGATTCTGAGGTCAGTCTTTTTCTTTATAAGATTATATATTCTTATTTCCTGATAATCCCAAATCTAGAAATTGTTTAGACTAGGTTTTCTATCGATTCAAAGTTCGAAAGGTATTTTGGGTACAGATTTATTAGGAACTCTATTAAAGACATATAAAGCAGTTTTAATAGTCTTACTTCATAGATATTCTGATAAGTTTGATCTACTCATCATGCTCCTCATTATACTCTTAAGAGTGCGATTATGCCTTTCGGCCACATCATTTTGCTCAAGACTACTAGGCATAGTATATTGGGCAACAATCCTATAATCTTGTAAATAGTTGGTAAATGGATCTATATGCTGTTCTGCTACATCATGTTTGCCATATTATTCATCTCCATGGTCAGATCTCACGATTTTGATGATCTTTTTGAATTATTTTTCAACTTCTATTTTAAAGATTTTAAATTTTTCAAGAGCGTTAGATTTTTTTTAAATTAAATAAAGATAATCATATCGAAAAAAATCATCAATAAATATGATAAAGTATTTATTGCCATAGATTGTGGAGGAATAAGGCCCACTAATGTTAGTGTGAATTATTTCTAGACGGCCTAAAGTTGGCCCTTCTTTTTTAGTCTTAGTCAATTTATTTCTAATACAATCGATGCAGGTCTCCATGTTCTTAAAATCTAAGGTGGACAGGATGTCATTCTTAATCAGTCTATCAATTCTTTCCTTAGATATGAGCCCTAAGCACTTATGCCACAACATAAAGGATCTATTTTTTTCTAGAACGTTTTGCAATCACATTCTCAATATTTAAAGAAGCATAGGGATTATCATAAGATAAACACCATTGATATTATCCATCACTCGAAATGCCATAACCAATAATTTAAGAGTTAAATGTGAAATTAATTTTTCTATCATGAAATCAAAATCAAAACTAAGCTTATCTAAAGAGAAAACAGAAATAAAATTCTTTCTAAAGGAAGGTACATAAAAGGTATTTTCTAAGAAAAATTTCAAAACCAGATTGTAAAGACAACTTGATAAGTCCTATGTATTCTATTTGAACTTCAAGATCATTTTCTACTTTTAGCTTGGTCTTTTTTAGGTTTTGTTTTTTTCTTATAAACTCCTGCAAGAAAATGACAACATGAGTTGTGGCACCACCATCAATCTATCAGGAATCAACAGGGATATTAACTATATTTGACTCATAACAAACAAGAGCTAGGGGCTTACCTTTTTGTTTTTGTTTTTTTTCTAACCAAGGCCGGAACTTGTAGCATTGATTCCTTATGTGGCCTTTCTTCTTATAGTCAAAACATTTGACATCTTTTTCTAATGGCAGCTTTAGGACCTCCTATAAAATGATTCTGATCAGGATTGTTACCATATCCTTTAGCATCCTGAGACTATTTAGGAGTAGTAGATTTATTCTTTTTTTCACAAAACCTTTGCCAGAATAGGGTTTGGGTTGCAAAAAAAGAATGGCATTCTCACTTTTTTCGCAATATATTTGGTGATCAACTCATTAATACTCTAGGTTTTATTTAGAGTATTATAAGCAGTTTTAATGTGGAAGAATTTAGCAGGTAAGGAATTCAAAGCATAAGGCACTAGAAGAGAGTCAGGCAAATCAATTTAGATATCCTTAAGCTTGGTTTGGAGATGAACTATTTTCAGAATATATTCTCTGACATCCTCAACATTGTCATATCTCATGATCGTCAATTCTTTCATTAGGCATATAGACTCAGCATTTTCAGACACAAGATATCTCTGTCCTATAGCATCAAATAGTTTTTAAGCATTATTGGTGTTTGGCAGACCACTCAAAAAATGCTCAGAGACAGACCTTTTGATAGCAATTAAGCTAAGCCTATTAGACTTTTTTCATGTAGCAAAATAATCTTTCTGTTCTGATGTACTCTGGTCATTGAGATCATCAGATTTATTCTCACGAAATGCTAGATCAATGTCAGCAATCCGAAGAGCAAATTTCATGTCTTGTTTCCATCTCTTATAATTTGATCCGGTCTAGACTTCAATGATGACATTGTTATTGTTAACACCAAATGAGATTGTACAATTAAATAGTAGGAATGCAAAATATTAGTTAATAGGCATATACACAAACAATATAGTCCTTTAATTACATAAGTCATAAACAAGAGTCCAAATACTATATCACATATTTTTCTTTGGGCAAAACATGCAATGTGCATAAAAGTTCTTTATATGAGGCCCCAGGAAGAAACACCCTAGCATTCAGAAGTCTATCTCCCTTGCGACATAATGGTCTATACAATTCCTAGTTAAAACACACTAAAACTCCCCTTGGGCAGGTAATTATATGTCATTACTAAAAAAATATTCCTCTCATGATGAAAAATTCTATGAACTGACATAAATAAATCACTTTGGTGATAAATATTCATGTCAATCCATAAAATTATCCATACAGAAAATTAAATGACCAAAATGATTAAGTCCAGCATGAGATACTTAACAACATGCATCCCACTGATCATAACATAGCATAATATTGCATTCTAAAGCTACAGTAACCTATTTAATATTGCATTCTAAAGCTACAGTAACCTATTTGTACAGCTCAAATAATATATTATGTCTAAGAAAATATTTTAGAAATTGATATATTATGTCAAAAAATATCAAATATTAATTTTTCTAAGGACTATCATGAGAAATGAATCTTTTGAGAGAGCAATTTGAAGTTTCTGAGGGACTATCATGAAATAATAAACTTCAATAGGGGCTAAACAATAAAACAAGATATTTTATACATCATAGGACTAAAATGTCTTTTTTTTGGTGGATCGAAATCTAATTTTTGCATTTGTAGGGACTAAATTGCAAAATTGCAACATAACTTGAACACCAAATCGAGTTTGGATTTTGGGTTAAATCCAAACCCAAAACCTAAAGCCCGTTAGACATCTTCTCCCTCACGATGGATTTCTTCTCACGGTTTGGGTAGCGGAGAAAAGGGCTCACCGACGTGTTTTCTGCCTCAAATCCGGCCCGACGGCCGTCAGAAAAAGACCAACTAGCGGATCGCCGGCGTCTCCCAACAAAATACCATCGGTAGTCGCCGGCATCTCCCCCCCCTTTTTTTTTCTAATCTTTGAAATTTCGTGAAATTGGGAGAAATCAGCCCGGCGTCCTGCCCCACTGCCCGTTGGGGTTGCCGCCGCATCCATGGATGGTGCCGCTGGCCATGTAGCCATTGCCGGTCACGGCATGAGCAGAGGAGGAGGGCACGGCGGCGGGAATCGTCGCCCCTCACGCCTCTTTTTTTGTTGCTTGTTTGGGATCTGGATCCAAACCATGGGCCGCTCACCGCCGGTTGTTCCTGATCACCATTGGAGCAAGATCCTGTTGGAGAGAGGTCTGGCCGGTGAGAAGAAACGAAGAAGAAGGGCATGGGAAGACCCGTCTCTCCTTTTCTAGGTTTTTTTTTTTTAATCAGATCATTAGATCCGAACATAAACCATCATCCCCCTTAACGTCGGCTCATGAGGTGGTCGTCGGACCTTGATCTGGTCGGAGAAAGATCCGACTTGCAAGAAGAAAGAGAGGAGAGGGCATGGTCTGAGGAGATCCATCCCTCTTTTCTTAAAAAAAAAATAATTTTTTTGATTCTAATCCTCTACAAAGCCTTGCTCTGATACCATATGTAGAAGATTTTTTCATGAATCTATGCAGAAGATTAGAGTATTAAAAAAAAAAAAAAAAAAAAAACGTAGATGCGTACCTGTGTTGGCCATTGATTTCTTAAGAACAATAAATTAGCGGATGCTCAGACGAACACCGAGAGTTAAATCCTTCTCTGCCAACTTTCTCTCAACAGGCGGCTATTCGATGGGACAAGTCTGAGAACGAATCTCATGGTATTTATAGAAAGTGGAGAGGGGACCTAGCCATTTTAAAATAAAATTCTAATAGGCCCACCCATCACGAGCTCAAATTGGATCAAAGCCTACACAGTGTCACCTCAACTACACCAACTCAATATAAGGTGCACCTAGCTCAAAACAAAAAAATCACTAACAATATTGGGCTCACATGCATCTCTATTAATCCGGATTACATAATTAGCCTATTTTTAATAAAATAAAATAATTAATTAATGACAGCCCACAATTAAGAAAAATTCTCACAAGAGGAATTAAGACGAATTTTTCACCATTGCCCTTTTTTGACCTGTGTTCTCAAGCTGAATGCCATCCAACAAGAG
>QRFJ01000067.1:941837-961837 GCA_006176705.1 Cocos nucifera | reverse complement strand
ACACAAATTTTAGGTAGGTTTTGAAAGATGTAACTGTGAAAAGTGACATTAAAGCTTAATGTCTGGTAAGCTTTAGGATGCTATTATTTCTGCTCTCATATTGTAGTAAGGTTTAAAATTATATTTATGGAGAAGCTTCTGGAAGTTCAGAAGGTTTAAGCCAGTTAGGTGTCAAAAGAGTTAAAATTATATTTGTTAATTGTTTTTTTAAGTAGAAGGCCGTTTGTGGATAACAGTGGTGTGGTAGGGGAAGAAGAAAAGTTGTTGTGGATGCTTCTTTGAAAGTGATCTTAATGGTTCAGGGTATGATGGTTTTCTCACTATCCAGGGGCTAGAACCAAAGTAGCCTAGTTTTAAGATGTGGTGGCTGATTTAAATCTGAAGGGAAGCAAAGGGCTTCAGGTTAAAATAGAGTATCCCGATTCCACTTCGGAGAATTTTCCACAGAGGGAAAGGGCTTTTATTTTTTGAGGAAAATTTTGAAGCCAATTTTAGGCTTTGTAGGATGCTATCTTATGGTGAAATGTGGCCTACCGTGCCCCAATTGGATCTAATGCATGCATAGGCCAATTCACCGGCCCTTGTATCATACCTTTTTTTTTTTAATAAATGTTTTTAGTCTATTTGATTTTATATTCTCCCATTGTCTCGGTGGATATTTTCCATTGTGCAACTTATGATTTGCAAAAGATATGGAAGTTGCATCTGTTTACATTTTTAAGTAAATTTCACTAAAATAAGGTAGAAAGGCACTTGATTGATGAGAATGTATTCATATATTTATATCCTATATTTGGTAGCTTGCTCAAGTTACCATGTTTCATTTTTGTATGCTATATCGCTATTGATCACATATTGTTTGGATTTTGCTTTAATTGTAGTGAGGCATTAATTATTGGGAAACAAATGTTTGTTGGTTTATATCTGCTTCTTTCCAGTGCATGGTTGTTTTTGCAATAAATGATCATGGGTTGGTTGTCTTTGCAATGCAGGCATGATTATTATAATTCTTCTACAGAAGTGGTTTTGACCATTTTTGCTAAGGGTATTCCAGCTAACAATGTATCTGTTGACTTTGGTGAGCAAATGGTATGCTTTTCCACTTTCTCTTATCCTTTTCCTTTTTGATGCACTGCTTGATGCGTTACTAGTTTTATCTGATTCAGTAAATGTGTAACATGATTTGTTTTGTGCCAATACCGAATCATGCTTTTCTTCATCTTTTCAGTTGAGTGTTATAATAGACATCCCTGGAGAGGAAA
This sequence comes from Cocos nucifera, assembly GCA_006176705.1. NCBI lineage: Eukaryota > Viridiplantae > Streptophyta > Magnoliopsida > Arecales > Arecaceae > Cocos > Cocos nucifera. The sequence goes on along the minus strand of QRFJ01000067.1, from coordinate 960,575 downwards.
CCTATCATTTTCAACCACGTTTATTTGGAAAGGTATGCATTTGATCTGATATTTCATCTTATGTGCAGATAATGATTATCATCGTGATATAGGAAGGGATCGAGTGATTCTTTTATTCACTTTTATGAATACCGGCCTTTTCCTTCTTCATGCTCTGTTAAAGGATTGGCGCTATTCTGACCATTGTCATTTGGCATGTTAAATTTGTTGATATGTGAGTTAATCAAATCATCAATTTTGATGTTGAACATCCTTTGTATAGAGTGAAATTTTTTTGCAAGTTATGATCCTACTAGAACGGAGCACATGCACTGCACATGAAGAGAAACGTATTGTATGCATTTGGGAGAAACCAACATACAGGGTGAAGCTCGAAGGAGGCTGTATTTGCAAGATAAACACATCACCCCTTTTTTTTTAGAAAAAAAAATGGATGCAGGGTCCTCCAGGGAAACGCGGGAGGCTTTGGAGCCCAAATGCACATCTGGACTCTGTAGTCTTTCAGGTTATTCATTTTTTAAAAACTGTTTAGGAATCTCCGTTCCAAGACTTGTAAACTCTGATAGGTAATGTGCCCAGATGCAAAAGTGCTCTAGACAAAAGCATGCAGTGTTGCACTTTCCATTATAAACATTTGCTCTGAAGCTGACCATATTGCATGCGGACAAATTAGATGTCTGTTCTGATTCTGAAGGAAGTTCTATTTACAGTTGTGTCGCATTGTATTCCTACCATTCGCTGCCTTAATATGTTATTTGGATATGGGTATGAGAGTGTGGTATATGTAAGCTTTCTAATGAATCCATACACAAGTCTTGCAGTCGAACCAACACTTATATATAAGTGTCCGGTGCAGGCAGCTATTTTGACATAGCCATCCAATAAAATATGCAAATATGAATTGTAAGATGCATATTAAGAACATCTGCATCGCCAGCTTCATGATGGCACTGTTGCCAAATCATCATAATTCAAGCAATCATACTTCTCAATGTATGCATTATTATCTGGGTGCTAGTCATAATGTACATTAGGAGGCAACTGAGCTGAGAGTGCCCGCCCCTTCTATTAGGTATTTCTAGAAAAGGATACTATAAGATGAATGTTTTCATAAGCTTGTTTCTCATGCAAGAAGTTGTGTTTTTGCCTATTGTCCTCTTCTTTGAGAACAGTGGGTCAATCTGCTAAGTGCTTATCCTTTTTTTTGGATTAATAAAGATAACTGACCGGAGTTCTCTTTTTGTTGTGTGCAACATTTGTTACAGTGGAACATGATCTTCCAAAATATGCCTTAGCCTTCACGTCCAGCTTTGTTAACAGATAAATTCCTATGATCATGACCAGATGAGCCTTGTGCTACAATGTCCTTTTTTATAGGGGGATAGCTGATTGGCAGCTCATAGATTTCAGCATGATTAATATTTTCTTTTATGCAAATTTTATTGTTTATTGTTCTAAATCAGCGAGAAACTATCATGTGCTTGTTGATAGTCCATGATCATCATGATCATTTTTTTCTTTTCTTTTCTTTTTTTCTTTTTGTGTGTGTGTGGTTATTTTAAAGTTGGTCTGTATTGGGTTTTGGATACTGAGTTATTAGCAAAACATTGAATTTGAGATACATTCCTGAACTTTGTTTCATGTACATATTTCATTTATTACAGTTTTTGTTACATTTCTAATTATGATCTTTTCTTCCTTTCCCGATGGTGGTTGGGGGCAACCAAGCAGATTATACCAGAAAAATGCAGATTTGCTGTCATGTCTTCCAAAATTGAAATCCGTCTTTCAAAAGCCAAACCTATCACGTGGACGTCTTTGGAATTTAGTGACAAGAGAACAGTACCCCTGAAGATAAACACATCATCAGGTAGTATAAGTTTCTTGTTAATGTGATGATTTATCCACATGGCCTTTTGCCAACAAAAGAAGGGGGAAAGAACTATTAAATTTTTTAATAATTCTTAAAATATGACAATTGCCCTGTTCAAGAGCCAGAAACCACCTGATGAGTAGGTTGCTTTATCTGCCCATACATGTGTGCAATGCACACCTTTGACTATGTATTGGAGCATGTATGCACCTGTCACAATGAAATTCGATGTATCTGAATTTGCTTATCTGCTTCTTGTTGACATCTGCACCACCTTTGCTCAAGAGTTAAAGACTCTTTTAGATTTCATCTTTAAAACTGATTTTTCTAGTTAACTTTACATGTTTCATCTGAGGTAAAAGAAATCCTCCAATAAAATATAATTCAATTTGGAGGCGGTTTTATTGCTGCTACTTGCAAGTATGCAGTTGTTTCATTTTACCCAACTTGAAGCAATGCTATTTGCAAAACAATATTGACAATCATCTAAATAAAACAGAACTTTGATTGTCATTTTACAGAAGAATAAGATTACATATTTTTACTTTAAAATTGTTTGGTTTTCGTGCACCCACAATGCTTTGTTTGGTTTTGGTTCACTTACAGGCTGATAATGGACTTCAGCTTGTCCCATATGAAAGTCCAGTACATTTTCTTTTTTTTAGTGCCAATGAGATTGATTGTCTATTTTCTGGTTACTAAATGCTTGTTTTGTCAGAAGTTGTTATCATCTTTACTTGATAGCCAAAACCAAATATTAACAAAATCTTCTTGCTTTATTCAGGCCAACAAGATTTGCATTATACCTTCTGCGTTGAGCAACCAAACTGTGCCGTGAATTTCCCATCTCTATATTAAATTAGGAAAGCATATCTGCATATTTAGGAATGAACGAATGTGTTGGAAGGAGTCTTGCTTTTTCTTTTTCTTTTTTTTTTTTGTGGCATCCATTTATATTTAATGCTTTCTTTTTTTTAATGAAAAGATATTTGAATCCTTTCTCTAACTTTCGTCTAGATTGCTAGGTACCTCCCCTTTGATTGCCTGAGACCAGCCTGGGTGCCCCCATTTATCAAGGTCTCTTGGGATCTTGCTTGCAATTTGATCCCTATAGTTGACGCACTTTCTATTTAAACCAAAACAAATAAAAAATCTTATTTCCTTGTAATCAGAAATAGATTTTTCTGATGTGTGTTCTTGAACTGGGTTATGGTGACATCAATTTTTCTCTAAAGCACTAATAACTTGGTTAAGAATATCACTCAGAAGTTACGCTAGTGAAATATTTGGTTCACTAATGGGACCAAGAATAGTTAATGATAGGCATAAAATGCTTGGAAAGGTTATTTTGTTTGAACCTCAGTGACCAGGATATTCTGGGCCCCGAAAATATATTAGACACTGATTATCTTGCTTATTTTGAATTTGCAGCTGCAATATCCAAGAGACCCTCTTACCCATCATCAAAAGCTAAAGTCGATTGGGATAAGCTAGAAGCTCTGGTGAAAAAGGAGGTAATCAATGACTTGTATGCGAAGAACTTTTAGGGCCTGATTGGGAGAAATCTCGTGGGATCCAATGAGATCAACCAGGAAGGGGGAGCCTGGTGAAGAATGAGAAGGTGCCGGAGAGAATGGGAGAGGGTTGTCGTGATTCTGGTGGGATCAAAAAATACCACACGAGGTTTTCTTTTTCTTTTTCTTTCTTTGTTTTTTTTTTTATCCCACAGGACTTGGGCACAAGGCCCTGTCCGTCTCTCTTGGGCGCCCTGTTTCTTCTCCAGAATCCCACTTCCCAGCCAGCTCCAATAGGAAGCTTCCGGACACGCCTTTGGGCTATCATCCTTCTGCATATATCCATGAATGCAATATCGAGCAATGAACCTACAATCTACAGTCTGCACGTCTTTCTTTTTCATTTTCCTAATTTCTCATGACTCCAAGATCAACATGCCATTTGCTTTCTTTATTTTCTGTTGCTTTTTGGCAGGAGAAAGAGGAGAAGCTAGATGGTGATGCAGCATTGAACAAACTGTTCCAGGATATATATCGAGATGCTGATGAGGATGTAAAACGAGCAATGAACAAATCCTTTGTAAGATATTATTCTTATCCAGTTCATTTTGTTTATGGAAATATTGATTCATTGAGGATTATAGCCTCCTATATGATGATTATACTATTCTCTGCCGTTGTTGTTATTGTTTTAGTTAGAATTGCCCTTGCGGCAACTGCTTGTAGGACCTCCTCAAGAAAGCCTTGTCAGGAGATGCCTCCATCAACTTGTTTCCTCTGTCTAGAAATCTAATTTGGTGTTCATTTTTATAGATCGAATCGAATGGGACGGTGCTCTCTACGAATTGGAAAGATGTGGGCTCAAAGAAGGTAGAGGGAAGTCCACCTGAAGGGTTGGAGCTGAAAAAATGGGAGTACTGATCTTCTTGCTGGTACTATCATGGTGCAGCTTTTATTGGCAACATGGCTGTGCATCTCGGTTCAAGGGCAGAACTAGAACTGTGCAATTTCACTTTGGATTAGCTTTTCGTTACAAAGTGGCCGATGTCACGTCTTTCAATGTTTGACACAGCTCGCTAGAGGTTGATATGATTTTTTTTTTTCCTCTCCCGGAAGATAGCATTTTTTGGGGTTGTATTTACTGTAAGTTTTGTTGTTCTGTTCATCCTTGGCTTACGAAGGTCTCTCGCCGTTTTGTATGTTTGGTTTGCACCTGTTGTATTTTGGTCCACTAGAGGAGAGCGTATTTGGTCCGGCCAAATTTGGAACCTTTTCTGCTCCTTCACTGAAACTGAAACATGTTTATTAACAACTAGGTCTGGAGATGTTTTCTTTGGTCAAAGGTGAGCGTCCTTGATAACCATTGAAGTGCTTCTTGGATTTCTTAAAGCAAAATGCAATCCGAATGTCACCCGGATATCCATTTAGATACTGTTGGAGGTAATGTGGTCGACTAATTTATCTAATAGGATTTAAAAAAAAAAAAAAGGATGATGAATTGGAAGAGCAATATGGTATTGATTTCTACAACATTCAAAATTGTTCTAAATATTGTGGTAACCAATTTACGAGTCATGCTATTAATTTTTGGAAGAGGGTGATTGATGGAGGCGTGACCTAAAAATATCTGAAAAAAGCCTTTCCTTGAGAGCCCCTTCAAAGTTTGTATGAAATCATGAGTGGAAATAAAGTATGTGCAGGTGGGTGAGAAGACTACAGATCACCCTATTCCTTTATCATTGTGGGGGCTATCTGGATGTTGGGAAAGTTTAGGAAATTAACATGTTAATGCCATTGTGTCATGGGGTGAGTGTTTTATTATCCAAACATCCGTACAGTGCCTCAGTTTATCAGTCATTTTCTCGGACATACCATTAAGCATGCAGTAGTTCAGTCATATAAGCCAAGCATAACCCTCGATGTCTCTGCCTGGCAACTTTGTTGTACTGAATACATGCGACATCCTTAAGTATCTGCAAGCAATCTGACCCCTCGAGTCGACTGTAATACTCATACGCACCTCCGTATCTGAACATAAATTCTTCTCTAGAGTGCTCCTAGCTCGGCACCTTTGTGTCAACCTCAGGCTTTGCCCTCAAACTAAGTACTGCTCACCCAAGATGTTCCTATCCTCAACGTACTTTTGTACCATGACATACCCATGTGTCACTGACCTACAACCCATCAAGTTGTCCATTAGTACAATACAGACCAAATCCCTACAGCACGACCATGCAATGCCACCGCAATGCATGAGGCCCAGGCAATCCATCTTCGATGTCGACTAGCTAAACTTGCCAAGCCAACATGCTCTGCAACTCCTCGAAGCTACAGCCGATCGTGCATATCCGAGCCCTCTTAGTTCCTTTATCCAAGTTTCCTATAAGCTCCAGTGCCCCGATTCCGGTCTTGCATCCTTGATATGTCTTCCCATTTCTGACCATACCGCAGGATAATGTTCTCGACCTGCTCGTACATCACTGTGCACTGTCACGATCCCAAAGGATCGTAACCATATCGTATGACAATATTCTCAACCTGCTCGCACATCACGCGCACTGCCACGATCCTGAAGGTTCATGACCATACCGTCCAACACCTTCTGCCCATGGCCTGCTCACACCTAGTGCCCTGCCATGATATTGGCATCCAAGTTTGTCCATCAAGTAAATATATTCGACTGACAATCCTTGCATCAAAGCTGCTCTCTCCTCGGTACGACCCTCTTGACCGTCCTTGATCCTTGGCCTAGCTCCAAAGCACATATCCGATTGATATTCCATATGCCAAGCTTGCACTCTACGATCGATCGATTTCCATGGATCCCCGTAAGACATCTGGCCCGTGATGCTCATGAGACTTGCCTGTTTGAGTAGGCCATACCCTTATCTGATTGATCCCCTATCGCCTCTTCGCTCCACCACAGAGATCAAGAATGTGTAAAGTAGCCTGGACAACTCCTCGAGGATAGGACCTTTCAAAAATCTCCTCCCCGCATAATATGGCTAGCTCATCCGATCAGCATTACCCTGAATGTCTGTACATCAGACCATCCGGACGTGGCACCACCATTGCCCCACAATCGTGCCACGACGAACCCATCTCCTATAGGCCATGGGGGAGTCGAGAACGCAACCAAAGCTCCGCGCCCCTCCTCAAACCAAAAGGAATTTTCGAGTATCCAAAAGTATCCCAGCGGTCCACCACCATACCAAGATCACGCATCTCGAGCCCCCAAATATCATGCCATGGCCATGCCGCACCTTGGCTAATCATTGCCCCTCTCAATACCCTAGGAAGGCATCCGTCCAAACTCCATCCTGGGGGTTCCAAAGTATCGAGCGGCATTGCATTTTCATGGCAACCCAGCGAAGCCAAAACCCTTCACAGCACCATGCCACGCCCACGCCGGCACCCCCAGCGACAAGTCTGCAAACAAGTCCGTGACAATGCTCCCATGACAATGCTCCCCTACTTAAGCTGTCGATGCCTCCGTCGACGTCCAAACCACTTTTGGACCAATGGTCACCATGACCAAGCTTCCATTGCATCCACTGCAACCATAGTTCCTTGAGCTAGAGCCCCACGGCCTTGATGTCCTCGATCCTTTCTCCACCACTAAGAATCCATCGTCCACACCATGCTAGCTCTTTCACAGAATCCAACCATTTTGATCCCTGACATCAGTTTCTACTTCTGTCATCCATCTTTGGTCATCTGACCTTCCAACTGCATGGCACTCCTCGGAACCATCCAAGGCTTGACTCTCGACTTCCATCTGAGAGCAGCTACTTCTTCCACCAAAGTGGGATCTACTTGTCAGCAATACCAAATGGCTCTCCTTGGATTACCTCCAAGGCTTAACTCCTATCCATCTGGATCTTGGAGCGACCACCACATGAGTCCCCTCTAGCAACTCACCTCCAAACGCCTGGCCTTGCTTCATACCCACCCTACGACCTTGTGGTATTTGCACCTTTCTTTGCAGCACCATGCCCTTTGGACTCTACCACACCACACCAATGCCAAGTATGAACAAGTCGCCTCCAAAAATCTACATCATCCCATACCAACGCAAATCATAGACGCTACCAAGCGGGACCTTGATATCCGATCAAAGTCACTTTCCATTTTGTTCGAGTACCTCAATATAACAGTCTTCACTCTGAGCTCCACCGATCTGCTTCTGCAAAACCGATAGCTCATGCTATTTTTTGTAATCCTCGGCCTATTTTGACCGCCTCTATGTCTTCACTGCGAGTCTGCAGTACCAACACAAGGCTACCCCACTGGCCTATCTCACTCCTATGACTCTAGTACCTCGACACCCTCTTGCATTAGACATCCGAGCTTTATAGTACCTCACAGCATGACCGATCCATTTTACCTCATAGTTAACTTGGCCAAACATTGACCAGCCCATGTGCTTCATCTCCTACAGCTTGACATCGCATGTCTCCACAGCGAGTAAGCACCTTTGACTCAAATATCTGTCTCTAGTACCTCGGCTTTCCAATGCCTTCACCCTGAGAGCAGTTCCATCAGGTTCAATCATTTTATTTCTTGCCATTCAAGTGTTTTAGCTCCACAATCATCCACAAAAGAGATGGCTCTTTCTAATATTTCCCACATCTGGGTGCACCTGAGTTCCTCGACTCTCCAAGTCTTCACCTCAGCCTGCATGTTAACATTCGGATGCTACATCTTTTCTTGCACTGTAGACACCCTCATACCTCAATCTATTTACCCAGTTTTGCTTCTTCTAAAGATTCTAGTCCCTCGAGATACTCTGCCTTGCAACTTTTGCATATAGCTCAAGTACTTCAGCATTCATGAGTACTCTTCATCCTGAATTCCTTTCTTCAGCCACAAACTAGTAAACCTTCACTTCAATAGACTTCCATCCACTTGTGCAGCTAATGAGCAACCTTAATCCTTCAACACTGAGCACATTATCCTACAACATGCTCCCCCACTCTGAGTCGTTGACACTCACAACAAACTCAGACATCCAGCTCCTCCCAACTGGACTTCAATATCTCTGGGTCTCTTCACAGCTTTGGATACCCCCATATCTACAGCTAAATGCCTGCAATCTGATACCATGCGTACCAAAAGCCAACACAACGATAACGTTGACCTTCGACTTAGCCAACCTTTGGCTCTGATACCAACTATCATGAGGTGAGTGTTTTTTTATCCAAACACCTGTGCGGCACTCCAGTATACCACACACCAAGGCTAGCCCTCCCGAGTCCTTCCCTCGGACATACCATTAAGCACGCAGCAGTCCAGCCACATAAGCCAAGCATAACCATCTATGCCTCTGCCTGGCAACTCTGTTGCACTGAACACATGCGACACCCTCAAGTGCCCGTAAGCAATCCGACTCCTTGAGTCGACTGCAATACTCATACGCACCTCCGTGCCTGAACATAAACTCTTTCCAAGAGTGCTCCATCGCTCGGCACCTTTGTGCCAACCTCAAGCTTTGCCCTCAAGTCAAGTACTGCTCATCCAAGATGTTCCTATCCTCAGCATACTTTCGTGCCATGACATATCCCTGTGCCACTGACCTACAACCCACCAAGTTGTCCATCAGTATAATACAGACCAAATTCCCACAGCATGACCATGCAATGCCAATGCATGAGGCCCAGGCAATCCATCTTTAATGTCGCCTAGCTAAACTTGCCAAGTTGACATGCCCTACAGCTCCTCGAAGTTACAGCCGATCGTGCACGTCCGAGCCCTCTTAGATTCTTTTATCCAAGTTTTCTATAAGCTCCAGTGCCTCGATCCCGGTCTTGCATCCTTGATATGCCTTCCCATTTTTGGCCATACCGTAGGATAATGTTCTCGACTTGCTCGTACATCACTGTGCACTGTCATGATCCCAAAGGATCGTAACTATATCGTATGACAATGTTCTCGGTTTGCTCGTACATCATGCGCACTGCCACGATCCTGAAGGTTCATGACCATACCGTCCAACACCTGCCCATGGCCTGCTCTCACCTAGTGCCCTGCCATAATATTGGCATCCAAGTTTGCCCATCAAGTAAATATATCCGACCGATAATTCTTGCATCAAAGCTGCCCTCTCCTCGGTACGACCCTCTTGACCGTCCTTGATCTTTGGCTCAGCTCCAAAGCACATATCCGATCGATATTCCATATGCCAAGCTTGCACTCTACGACCGACCGATTTCCATGGATCCCCGCAAGACATCTGGCCCGTGATGCTCACGAGACTTGCCTGTTCGGATAGGCCACACCCTTATCCGACTGGTCCCCTATCGCCTCTTCGCTCCACCATAAAGATCAAGAACATATAGAGTAGCTTGGACAACTCCTCGAGGATAGGACCTCTCGAAAATCTCCATCCCACACAATGTGGCCAGCTCGTCCGACCAGCATTGCCCCGAATGCTTGCACACTAGACCATTTGGGTTTGGCACCACCATTGCCCCGCAATCATGCCACGATGGATCCATCTCCTACGGGCCATGGGGGAGTTGAAAATGCAACCAAAGCTCCGCACCCCTCTTCAAACCAAGAGAAATTCTCGAGTATCCACAGGTATCTTGGCAGTCCACCGCCATGCCAAGATCATGCATCCCGAGCTTTCAAATATCATGCCACGGCCATGCCACACCTTGGCTAACCATTGCCCCTCTCAATACCCTAGGAAGGCATCCACCCAAACTCCATCCCGGGGGTTCCAAAATATCGAGCGGCATTGAATTTTCATGGCAATCCAGCAAAGCCAAAATCCTTCACAACACCGTGCCATGTCTACGTTGGCACCTCTTACGATAAGCCTGCAAACAAGCTCGTGACAATTAGGCTGCCTGGATGTTCAATCTCATAGGTGGTTGTCTTTTGGAGGAGAAATAAGCTGCAAGCCACAATCTTTTCATGTGCAAGCGTAAGAATGCTCCAACGAATGTTTCATTTTGTGTTCACATTTGCAAAATCAGGTCGCGTTTATTATTATTTTTTTCACACAAATGGACAAACTCTTTTGGACAATTATGATCACGGACGCATCAACTTACGCGTGCATCCATTTTCCAGTACGTGCGCATCGAGTATAAAGTAATATTGATTTAAGGATAATGATATAATGGTCCCAAAAGAGACTTGAAGGTCCATCGGAGTCCTGATGGATTAACTTCATCGAACAAACATCCCAAACAATCAACCGCCCTGAAAATTGCACCCGCTAGTACGAAAAAAATTGAATGTCTCTGCATAATCTCAAAAATTATTTCGAGCCCTGTACTTTTTGATGCCAGTTTATCAAGAATGTTTGGGTTAATTTGAGTTATCAATTTTTTTTTCCCCTGATTTCATTAATTTCTCAAACAGGGATTTTTTATTTTTTAATAATCTCAACAAGGGTTTTAATACATGCTCCAGTTGCTCATGTTACTAATTTCTGAATCATCATCCAATTATTTTTAATAGATATATCAATACAGACACCGAACAGACATGCACATTGCTGGACCTTCTAATTACATCCGTGCCTGAATATAGATTCTTTCCAAGAGTGCTCCACAGCTCGGCACCTTTGTGCCAACCTCAGACTTTACCCTCAATCCAAGTACTGCTTACCCAAGATATTCCTATCCTCAGCATACTTTCATGCCATAACATACCCATATGTCACTGACCTACAATCCACCAAGTTGTCCATCAGTACAACACAGACCAAATCCCCACAGCACGATCATGCAATGCCACTACAATGTATGAGGCCCAGGCAATCCATCTTCAATGTCGACTAGCTAAACTTGCCAAGCCGACATGCTCTGCAACTCCTCGAAGCTAAAGCCGATCGTGCACGTCCGAGCCCTCTTAGATTCCTTTATCCAAGTTTCCTATAAGCTACAGCACCCCGATCCTGGTCTTGTATCCTTGATATATCTTCCCATTTCTGGCCATACCGTAGGATAATATTCTCGACCTGCTCGTACATCCCTGTGCACTGTCACGATCCCAAAGGATCGTAACCATATCATATGACAATGTTCTCAGCCTGCTCGCACATCACACGCACTGCCATGATCCTGAAGGTTCATGACCATACCGTCCAATACCTTCTGCCCACGGTTTGCTCATACCTAGTGCCCTGCCATGATATTGGCATCCAAATCTGCCCATCAAGTAAATATATCCGACCGACAATCCTTGCGTCAAAGTTGCCCTCTCCTCGGTATGACCCTCTTGACCGTCCTTGATCCTTGGCCCAGCTCTAAAGCACATATCCGATCGATATTCCATATGCCAAGATTGCACTCTACGACCGATCGATTCCCATAGATCCCCGTAAGACATCTGGCCCGTGATGCTCACGAGACTTGCCTATTCGGATAGGCCACACCCTTGTCCGACTGGTCCCCTATCGCCTCTTCGCTCCACTACAGAGATCAAGAACGTATAGAGTAGCCTGGACAACTCCTCAAGGAAGGACCTCTCAAAAATCTCCTACCCGCACAATGTGGCCAGCTCGTCCGACCAGCATTATCCCGAATGTCTGTACACCAGACCATCTGGACGTGGCACCACCATTGCCCCACAATCGTACCACGACGAACCCATCTCCTACGAGCCATAGGGGAGTCGGGAACGCAACCAAAGCTCCGCACCCCTCCTCAAACCAAAAGGAATCTTCGAGTATCCAAAAGTATCCTGGCGGTCCACCACCATACCAAAATCACGCATCTCGAGCCCCCAAATATCATGCCACGGTCATGCCGCACCTTGGCTAATCATTGCCTCTCTCAATACCCCAGGAACGCATCCGTCCAAACTCCATCTTGGGGGTTCCAAAGTATTGAGCGGCATTGCATTTTTATGGCAACCCAGCGAAGCCAAAACCCTTCACAGCACCATGCCACGCCCACGCCGACACCCCCTGCGACAAGCCTGCAAACAAGTCCATGACAATTCTCCCCCACTTAAGCTGTCAACGCCTCCGTCGACGTCCAAACCACTTCTGGACCAATGGTCATCATGACCAAGCTTTCATTGCATCCACTGCAACCACGGTTCCTAGAGTCAGAGCCCCACGTTCTTGATGTCCTCGATCGTTTCTTCACCACTAAGAATCTATCGTCCACACCATGCTGGCTCTTTCACAGAATCCAACCATTTTGATCCCTGACATCAGTTTCTACTTCTGTCATCCACCTTTGGTCATCTGACCTTCCAACTGCATGGCACTCCTCGGAACCATCTAAGGCTTGACTCTCGACTTCCATCTGAGAGCGGCTACTTCTTCCACCAAAATGGGATCTACTTGCCAGCAATACCAAACAGCTCTCCTTGGATTACCTCCAAGGCTTAACTCTTATCCATCTGGATCTTCGAGCGGCCACCACATGAGTCCCCTCTGAAAACTCACCTCCAAACGCCTGGCCTTGCTTCATACCCACCCTACGGCCTTGTGGTATTTCTACCTTTCTCTGCAGCATCATGCCCTTTGGACTCTACCACACCACACCAATGCCAAGTATGAACAAGTCGCCTCCAAAAATCTACATCGTCCCATACCAACGCAAATTATAGATGCTACCAAGCGGGACCTTGATATCTGATCAAAGTCACTTTCCATTCTGTTCGAGTACCTCAACATAACAGTCTTCACTCTGAGCTCCAACAATTTGCTTCTGCAGAACCAATAGCTCATGCTATTTTCTGTAATCCTTGGCCTATTTTGACTGCCTCTATATCTTCACTGCGAGTCTGCAGTACCAACGCAAGACTACCCCACTGGTCTATCTCACTCCTATGACTCTAGTACCTCGACACCCTCCTGCATCAGACATCCGAGCTTTATAGTACCTCACAGCATGACCGATCCATTTTACCTCATAGTTAACTTGGCCAAACATTGACCAACCCATGTGCTTCATCTCCAGCAGCTTGACATCACATGTCTCCATAGCGAGTAAGCACTTTTGACTCAAATATCTGTCTCTAGTACCACGGCTTTCCAATGCCTTCACCCTGAGAGCAGTTTCATCAAGTTCAATCATTTTAATTCTTGCCATTCAAATGTTTCAGCTCCACAATCATCCACACAAGAGATGGCTCTTTCTAATATTTCCCACATCTGGGTGCACCTAAGTTCCTCGACTCTTCAAGTCTTCACCTCAGCCTGCATGTTAACATTCGGATGCTACATCTTTTCTTGCATTGTAGACACACCCTCGTACCTCAATCTATTTATCCAGCTTTGCTTCTTCTAAAGATTCTAGTCCCTCAAGATACTCTGCCTTGCAACTTTTGCATACAGCTTAAGTGCTTCAGCATTCATGAGTACTCTTCACCCTGAATTCCTTTCTTCAGCCACAAACTGGTAGACCTTCACTTCAACAGACTCCCGTCCACTTGTGCAGCCAATGAGCAACCTTAATCCTTCAGCACCGAGCACATTGTCCTGCAACATGCTCCCCCACTCTGAGTCATTGACACTCACAACAGATTCAGACATCCAGCTCCTCTCAACTGGACTTCAATATCTCCGGGTCTCTTCAAAGCTTTGGATACCCTCGTATCTACAGCTAAATGCCTGCAATTTGATACCACGCATACCAAAAGCCAACACAACGATAACGTTGACCTTCGACTTAGCCAACCTTTGGCTCTGATACCAACTATCACGAGGTGAGTGTTTTCTTACCCAAACACCCGTGCGGCACTCCAATATACCACACACCAAGGCCAGCCCTCCTGAGTCCTTCCCTCGGACATACCATTAAGCACGCAGCAGTCCAGCCACATAAGCCAAGCGTAACCCTCTATGCCTCTGCCTGGCAACTCTGTTGCACTGAACACATGTGACACCCTCAAGTGCCCGCAAGCAATCCGACCCCTCAAGTCGACCGCAATACTCATACGCACCTCCGTGCCTGAACATAGACTCTTTCCAAGAGTGCTCTATAGCTCGGTACCTTTGTGCCAACCTCAGACTTTGCCCTCAAGCCAAGTACTGCTCACCCAAGATGTTCCTATCCTCAGCGTACTTCCGTGCCATGACATATTCCTATGCCACTGACCTACAACCCACCAAGTTGTCCATCAGTACAATACAGACCAAATCCCCACAGCACGACCATGCAATGCCAATGCATGAGGCCCAGGCAATCCATCTTTAATGTCGCCTAGCTAAACTTGCCAAGCTGACATGCCCTATAGCTCCTCGAAGCTACAGCCGATCGTGCACGTCCGAGCCCTCTTAGATTTCTTTATCCAAGTTTTCTATAAGCTCCAGTGCCCCGATCCCGGTCTTGCATCCTTGATATGCCTTCCCATTTCTGGCCATACCGTAGGATAATATTCTCGACCTGCTCGTACATCACTATGCATTGTCACGATCCCAAAGGATCGTAACCATATCGTATGATAATGTTCTCGGTCTGCTCATACATCATGCGCATTGCCACGATCCTGAAGGTTCATGACCATATCGTCCAACACCTTTTGCCCACGGCCTGCTCACACCTAGTGCCCTGCCATGATATTGGCATCCAAATCTGCCCATCAAGTAAATATATCCGACTGGCAACCTTGCATCAAAGCTGCCCTCTCCTCGGTACAACCCTTTTGACCATCCTTGATCCTTGGCCCAGCTCCAAAGCACATATCCGATCGATATTCCATATGCCAAGCTTGCACTCTACGACCGACCAGCTTCCATGGATCCCCGCAAGACATCTGGCCCGCGATGCTCACGAGACTTGCCTGTTCGGATAGGCCACATCCTTATCCGACTGGTCCCCTATCGCCTCTTCGCTCCACCATAGGGATCAAGAACGTATAGAGTAGTCTGGACAACTCCTCGAGGATAGGACCTCTCGAAAATCCCCATCCCACACAATGTGGCCAGCTTGTCCGATCAACATTGCTACGAATGCCTGTACACCAGACCATCCGGGCATGGCACCACCATTGCCCTGCAATCATGCCACGACGGACCCATCTATGGGCCATGGGGGAGTCGAGAATGCAACCATAGCTCCGCACCCCTCCTCAAACCAAGAGGAATTCTCAAGTATCCATAAGGATCCTGGCAGTCCACCACCATGCCAAGATTATGCATCCCGAGCCTCTAAATATCATGCCACGGCCATGCCACACCTTGGCTAACCATTGCCCCTCTCAATACCCCAGGAAGGCATCCATCCAAACTCCACCCTTGGGTTCCAAAGTATCGAGCAGCATTGTATTTTCATAGCAATCCAGCGAAGCCAAAACCCTTTACAACACCGTATCATGCCTACGTCGGGATCTCTTACGACAAGCCTGCAAATAAACCCATGACAATTAGGCTGCCTGGATGTTCAATCTCATTGGTGGTTGTCTTTTGGAGGAGAAATAAGCTGCAAGCCACAATCTTTTCATGTGTAAGCGTCAGAAGAATGCTCCAGCGAATGTTTCATTTTGTGTTCACGTTTGCAAAATCAGGTCGCGTTTAGTATTATTTTTTTCACACAAATGGACAAACTGTTTTGGACAATTATGATCACGTGCGCTTCAACTTACGCGTGCATCCATTTTCCAGTACGTGCGCATCGAGTATAAAGTAATATTGATTTAATGATAATGATATAATGATCCCAAAAGAGACTTGAAGGTCCATCGAAGTCCTGGTGGATTAACTTCATCGAACAAACATCCCAAACAATCAACCGCCCTGAAAATTGCACCCGCTAGTACGAAAAAAATTGAATGTCTCGCTTAATCTCAAAAATTATTTCGAGCCCTGTACTTTTTGATGCCGGTTTATCAAGAATGTTTGGGTTAATTTGAGTTATCAATTTTTTTTCCCCTGATTTCATTAATTTCTCAAACAGGGATTTTTTATTTTTTAATAATCTCAATAAGGGTTTTAATACATGCTCCAGTTGCTCATGTTACTAATTTCTGAATCACCATCCAATTATTTTAACAGATATATCAATACAGACACCGAACAGACATGCACATTGCAGGACCTTCTAATTACAAGAGACCGATGGTAGCGAGCGTTGGATAATTATCAACAATCTTTCTCATGAATAGTCCCAGAAAGCCATCCATCCCTCCAATTACATGCTTTTACGCCCACTTATCATGTGAAAGCAATTATGACAAATAAAGGAAAAAAGCATTTTCCAATGAAGAAAAACTATAATCTCAAGAAAATTGAAGTTCATCAAATATGGATCGGTCACAGCAATGAGGGCCTCATCCGTGACCGGTGTACATGAATTCACCCTGATGTTAATGTACAACCTTCCTAACTAATTCAACTAATTTAATCACCTAAAATACCCCTGGAGCTCCCGATTACCAAAAAAACCTTGACAACAGATCATGATGTACACCATTTGCCACCTCATTACAGTGACTGCTCCATGCACCATCATTAACAATCAAGTTTCAAACTTCTCATGGTTCTTATGTGCTCGAACCTCCTGGTTGATTGCCCTCCCCTTGCCTCAAGTTAGCCTGCTGGGTCAAGGGTCCATGGGCATTGATGCTGTTGGCAAGTAACACTGATAGGCGATCAGATGTAGAGATAGGAACCGTGGTAACAGGTAGTCGGACTTGCAATGACTGTGTTGGAGGAACCAAATACTGGCTCAGCGCAGCAGAGTATGCACTACCTGTTAGGCTTCCCCTCATCCTTCCTGTAGGCCGCCAATTCTGCTCAGACGGCAGCTCTGGCAAGCCATCAGATCTTGCTAATGAAAGTGCAGGCCCCCTGTCAGCAGATGCTGGGTTAGATGGTGCTGCTCTGGGTATATGTGGATGAACTGCTGCTGCTCCTGCTTGCAGCCTCGTCACTTGTGCCGCAAGTTGTGCAGACAATATATTACGATTACTTCCAGAGCTTCCTGCTGCTGCACCAACAGCATTTTGTGATGCTTGTTGAACCTGCATTGTTGGAGGGACACGAGTAAACTGTGGAATATTTCCAGATTGGCACGTAATTTGGTGTGTCCTCTGATTAAGTATCTGATGGGGATTTTGGAGTTCTGACACAGGATGTAACGTAGCTCTATAAGCACCCACTCCTCTCTGTTGGTCAGCTGGAGCTCTTGTGCTTGTGAGATATGGTGCTGGAAGGCCAACCACCTGGTGCAATGCTGGGTTCAGAGTGTATTGGTGGTCCTGTGTATGCAGTAACTGAATGGGGTTAACGCAGTAAAAGAATCACAAATAAAAAGTGCATGGTTAGATAAACTTATCGAAGCAAGCACATCTAAATCAAACAAATCTCAAAAATGATAAAAGCTACAGGAATATCACCCACGACACAACAATATTTAGTTTCAGAATTGGTGGGCCAAACTCGATACAAATAACTCCAATATAATGATCATAAGTATTCAGTTTCTGAAAGTGATGGTTCATTGTGGACCTGAAGATGTTGAATAATTGCAAAGCATTTACCAAGAGTATTGCTTCAGTTCTGTTTATAGTTATAGCAAATGCAGATGCAACTGATAGTAATTTTACTGGAAGTGGTAATATAGGTGAAAAGATATCATATGCCACTGAAGGTCTATCACAAATTTTAACCGGTAGCACTCCACTGAACCACTAAACTCATGGCTGATCAGGGAGAATTACTAAGTGATCTGGTGTGGTTAACGACAATGTGGCAGTTGAGTTTTATCACTCACATGTTCAATTCATTAGTGACATGTAATATAGTTATGTGCCAATTTGTACCCTCTGATCCTAAAAAGGTAATCTAAGATGACACATGATGTATAAAAACCAAAATCACCTACCAGAAGCACGATATCCCAACATAGATGCAATCAGGTACAAATCTCATAAGATAGAAATAGTTTTGCGACAATCAAGCCACACCATAAAGAGACAATAATCCAATGTATAGTGACAGATCTAAGAACATCAAAGTGGATTGCTGAATATTCATGAATATAATAAGAATAAAGTCAACACAAAATGATCAAATTGCAATAGTAGTCACAAAGCCGTTGGAAGGCAGCATTTTTGGGTTTACTGAATGGTTAGAGTGTTCTAATGATGTTCTTGGGTTTCAGCTATCGAGCTTTGTACTCATGATTTGTAACATCTGTATCCAGGTCTTCTAGTGGTAGCCCAGACCATAAAAGCAATATGTTCATTTGACTGCAAATTGTGATGCCTAGTCATACAAGCACCAAGGATGACAGCATTTGACAAGACAATCTGAACACCACTTTGTCAGCTCCTCTTTGTGCTCCTCTCCTGTCTTCTCCATTCCTTCAAGTATATTTTCCTTTCACTTACTCTTTATATTTCTCCCACTACATACCTTTTTTCGCTAATCTATTT